>PVJH01002123.1:0-179086 GCA_004026705.1 Nesogale talazaci
AAAAAACAAACCAAACCAAACAAACAAACAAAGCACACTGTCATTGAGTCTATTCTGGTCTACAGTAACTTCACCAGACAGGGTAGAATTTCCCTAGTGGGTTTTTAAGGCTGTAAGTCTTAACAAGAGCAGAGAGCCTCATCTGAGGCTCTGAGGAGCAGCTGGTGGTTTTTGAACTGCTGACTTTGTGACTTTGTGTTCAGCGGTCCAACTTGCAGCCCATTGCAATTTAGAGGGGAGAAACTAGAAGGCTATCTTTTCATTTGCTTATCTTTTCAAACTTTAATCTATGTAGATATAAAACCAAAACATTTTAGTGTCAAAATAAACCAAAAATACTTGCAGCTAAATTCAAGCTCTACATAATACTCCTCCTGACCAACATTGTAATCTAAATAGTGGTGATTGCCTCTTTAGCTATACAAATTTTCAGGTACTAGAACCCAACCACTATAAAGAAAGGAGAAATGGCTGAAATTCTAATTTCTGTCTTTCCTCCTTGACTCCTTCTCTTTCCTAGGTCAGAAATGCATATAAACACTTTCAGACTCAGAAAGACTTCAATTTAGTGTATTGCTTGCTAGCTTAGAATAGTAGCTTTGAGAAAAATCTTGTGTCAATTGATAGGGGCTGGACTCTTCTTTGAAAATGCATGATCTATTTTTTGAAAGATAAAAGATATAAAAGACAGTGTATATACTAAGTATCAAATAAGTTGTATAGATCGGAAATTAAAAGGGGCGGTGTAAGAGGGGCTGTAAAGGAAAAAAATCTTAGTTTTTAAAAATGGTGTTTTAGTAAACCAAGTGTTAATTTTGTGTTAATAATTCAATTATTTATCTGGAAGGTAAGAACCTTACATCTTAAATAGTGAAATTTACTTGATCCTTTCTTGGGGTGATTTAATTTTATTGAATCAAAGTGTGGTGAATTGAAATTACATGGTACGGCTCTTCTACCTGTAGTCTTTGTGACACCCACCAAATGGCATGTGGGGACACATACATATAAGGCGTGGAAGGCTGACTCAAGAATTGGTCCGTTTTGCCAATTTGTATAAGAAGGAGCCATTTTAGGATGAGGTAAAGAGAGTCCCAGGACCATGAAGATAAAATAGCCACCAGAGAAGCAGGTGTATCTCCCTTGGTGAAGTGGGGAAGGAGGCAGAGGCACCAGAACCAAGGTGCAGAGACAGGAGATAGAGAGAGGGCTCCCCTGCCCAGGGAGCAAGTGTAGCCGAGTGCCTTTAGCGGGAGGCTGGTGAAAGGAGGTCTGGAACACCAGCCTGAGCATGGCAGACATCGAGACCATGTGGCTGGGAGGTGGAGCACCGTGCCTGCTGGCATGGCTGGGAAGTCTGCAGACAAAAGAACTGCATCCTTAATGTTTTCTAATCCTCACCTGTGGTAACCTAATAACTCATTCCTCCAAGAAACTCCTACAATTGTGAATATTCTTTGTGAGTGCTGGGTGACCATTTTAATGCATTACACTGGTTAACACGCATTTTGGTGCCCCAAGTGATAGACTTGTTTCTGGGTTTATCTGACCTGCTGATTCAAAACATGCCACCTTATAAACTCCCTTATAAACTCTAGTGGTTGAGCTGCAGGACATATGCCTCATACCACTCTTCGGTCTGCTCATCCATAAAAAATCGGGATATTTGAACGTAGTGTTTTAACTGGCCTGAGATAACGTGAGCTCATGCTTTTACTGAAAACAGGCTGTTGTGCTAAATGTTTAGGTCCAGTTATATTTCTTTTTTTTGGGGGGGGGGATATCAAAGCCCTCTAGTGGGAGTAGGAGGCCCAGTCTAGCTCCTGGAGAGCTGCTACTGGATTTGAACTGGCAACCCAGTGGGCCACAGTCCCGCACACAACTATGCCACCGGGGTTCAGCCCCCCAAGTTATATTTCACATGGTGTCCTTTGACCCAAAGATATATTTGAACGGTACAAATTACATTCACTTGGAATTTTCTTCAAGTATCACTTTGCCTTTATTGGGAGCTGAATAGCAGGTGGTTCTAGTTTGTGATCCTAAAAGGGTCCAGAAATAAGAGTTACTGTACGATAAGTAGGAAGCCCTGATGGCCTAGGGGGTTGTATGTTTGCCTGCTAACCACAGGTCAGCTAGGCAAGCCCACCAATTGTTCTGCAAGAGAGAGATGAGGCTGTCTGCTCCCATACAGATACGTACAGTCTCAGTCATCCATAGGCCAAGTTCCACTCTGTACTGTAGGGCTGCTGTGAGTCAGAATTGACTGCCTGGTAGTGAGTTTGGTAAACTAAAGAAAGATTCTAATGTTCTGAAACCCCAAAAGGCCTGGTCAGAGTTCAAAGTCCTTTATTAAAATGAAAATGTTCTTGTCTCATAATAAGATGGCACAACTTATCCACCTGGGCACAGAAATTTTTCAGAAGAGCTTAGAGTCAACCTCACCTCTGAAGCACTTAGCATGAATAATCCATTGACTTCTATGTATCGAAATCTTCTTAAATGTTTATCGTATAACTGTCTTTACATGTTTCTGTGATTTTAAACTGTTTCAACCTGCTGAGAGTTAAAACAAGACAAGTCTTTACTGTGTTCAATAACAACCCATTATGCTGTCTCAACCCTGTACAGTGCAGGGAGAAATTCCCTTTCTTCGCTGAGGAGTGACTCCTTGAACATTTCTTTCATTTTCAGCCCCTAGGACAGTTAAAGCCCAGGGTTAAGAATCAGTAGCATCAAAACTTCAGTCTCCAGCTTCATTCTAATCTTTATCTTAGCTTCAAGGAACTTGAAGTGATCAAGCACTCGGCTACAGACTGGCAGTTTGAACCTGATGGAGAAAGATGTGACAGGGCTGAGCCCCGGTGGCGTAGTGGTTGTGCTCAGAACTGCGGCCCACTGGGATGGAGGTTCAATTCCAGCAGCGGCTCCACAGGAGCAAAGGCTGGGCCTCCTACTCCCACCACCAGAGGGCAGTGATGCCCACAAACCAAAACAAGCAAAAAGATGTGACAGTCTGCTTCCTTCAAGATGTACAGCTGTGAAAACCCTATGAGGAAATTCTACTCTGCCCTATAGAGCCCTAAGGGTTGGGCAACTGGTTTACGTTAACTCCTGACACCTCTACCTCTCCCCAGAGCAGGGAGAACTGTATTGACTTGGAGGAGGCAGAAGGAAAAGCAGGTGCTCGGACAGTTTGTGGCCAGTCAAATCTTTCTTTCTTTGACTGGCTGAGGATACACACTCCTCATTGACTGGATTGTGGGTGCTTTATGATGAGTGTTCAAATGCTGGAAAGTCTTACTATTGGCTAGTTGTTTGATGGTGATTCTGACTTTAACTTACGGTAAAACACTCAGTCAAATTCATGCCCATAAGTCGATTCTGATTCATAGTGACCCTATAGGATAGGATAGACCTGTTCCCATGGTTTTCCAACATTCGAAACAGGAGTAAACAGTCTTAGCTTTCTCTCCTGAAGCAGTTGGTTTTGAACTGAACCTCTTCTAATTCTCCTTGTGGCTGAGTCCTGTCTTAGTGTGGTCAGTCCGCATTTTGAAAAAATGACTTAAGCCTAACTGACTGCTGTGTTCATGCTAGCCACGGGAAACTTTTTTTTAATTGCTGAGTATGGAAGCTTCTTTCCTGTTACCCTGGCTTTTCTCAGACTATTATCTCATTGAAATTCTTTTCCCCAACTCAGGTAGCTCCAGGAAATCAGCAAATGCCTTGGCCAAGCAAAGTCGAGCCCTCAAACCAAACCTACTGTCATCATTCTGATTCTGACTCATAGTAGGCCTATATAGAATTTACTTGATCAGACAGCCTTACCTTTTTCCCATGGTAGGTCTGACCCACTCACTGATCATAAAGTTAGCATTTCAATGCTTATACTACAGTATCTCTAAGATTCCTTAAATTTCCACCGGGAAAAGAAATATGTCTCCTTTTCAGAATCTCAATCCCTAGAAGTGATTCTCTCTGTGCACACCTTACCCCAGCAATGTGTTAGTAACAGCACATCCACAGATATGGCTCTCTCCACAACGGTCTCCTCCCTGGTGGGGCTGGTGGGTAAGCAATGGTCTGAAAACGACATGGTTGACAGTTCAAAACTCCCAGTTGTTTTGTGGGACAAAAATGATCTGCTCTGTAAAGATTTACGGCCATGAAAACCTTAAATGCGGTCACTGTGAGTCAGAATTGACTAGATAGTAGTGGGCTAACATTTCTTTTCTAACAAAGACTTTTTTTTTTTAACTAAGGAGAAGCCCTAGAAGCATAATGGATCTGAGTTGGGCTGCAAGCTGAAAAGCCTGCAGTTCAAAGCCCATGGGAGGAAGAGGGCGCTCTCTCCTCCTGTACACAGCGACAGTCTTGGAAACTCACAGCGCACTTCCACCCTGTTCTAGAGCGCAGGCGTCGCTTTGATCACCAAGAGTGAGGAGGGAGGGAGAAGGGCAGCGATGACAAGGGTGAACAGTACATACTGTGTGGCTATTCAAATACTTTTAACTTATAATGTGGAGCATTGTTTTATAAATCATTTTTATTGGGGGCTCATACAACTCCCATCACATACAATACATATGTCAATTGTATGCAGACCACATTTGCACACTTGTTGTCATCATCATTCTCGAAACATCCTCCCTTCCACCTAGGCCCCCAGTACCAACTCCCCATTTCCCCCCCACACCCCCTCCCCCATGAACCCTGAGTGATTTACAAATTGTTGTTACTTTGTCATTGTACACTGTCCGATGTGATCCTTCACCCACTTTCCCGTTGTCTGTGCCCCAGAGAGGAGGTCATATGGAGATTCCTGCAATAGGGTCCCCCTTTTTTACTCCATCTTCCCTCCACCCTTCTGGCATCACCACTCTCACCCCTAGTGCTGAAGGGATCATCTGTCCTGAATTACCGGCTCCAGTGTGCATCCCCTGGTCTAGCTGGATTTGTAAGGTAGAATTGGGATCATGATAGTGGGTGGGAGGAAGCATTGAAGAACTAGAGGAAAGCTGCATATTTCATTATTGCTACCTTGTACCCTGGTTCGTCTCCTTCCTAGAACCCCTCTCTAAGGGGCTGTCACTTGACCTGTTGATGGACTTTGGGCCCCCCTCATTTATAATTTTTAGTTCTTTGATGTCTGATACCCGATCCCTTCGACACTTTGTCATCCCACAGGCCAGGCTGGTGTGCTTCTTTCACGTGGGCTTTGTTGTTTCTGATTTAGATGGCTGCTTGTTTACTTTCAAGCCTTTAAGACCCCAGACGCTATCTTTTGATAGCTGGGCACCATCAGCTTACTTCACCACATTTGCTTATGCACACTACAATGTGGAACATTCTATCATCAACTTTTGGGCATAATTACCAGAGCAACAGAAAACCTCACACTCAAATATATTTTATGTTACATTGCATTATACCCACAAAGCATATTCAGATATATAACTGTAATATCACTGTGAAATTGTTACTTAAGGGATTATCTCTTTTGTTCTTTACAAAGTATCTTTTGTGATACAAAATTCACATCCCATATCAATGCTTATAATAAAGTTGATAGTATTCTCAATCTCAAGTTATAGGAACCCAAAGTTCAGCCTTTCATTACTGTATCTTCATCAAATATAGCTAGATAACATGATTTTGTAAGATATTAAAGCTCATTGCCATTAAGTCAGTTTTCACTCAATAATGGCCCTGCATAAGGTTTATAGAGGTTGTACATCTGAATGGGAGCAGAAAACCTCATCTTTTTTCCAAAGATTGGCTGGTGGATTTGAAATGATCTTGGCAGTTCAATGCTAACTTAACAGTGACCCCAGAAATCCTTGTGGATGTTAGATTAAGAAATCTACAGCACTCATTCATATGTTAGCACATTTTACTTGTTTTAACTCAGGACTTCTTAAGTTTAACTTGTCATGGAATCTTTTTTCCCCCACCAACTACTCACCAATGTTATCCCATGTAACCAGTATCCTGAGGTATACAGAGAATACAGCCTCTCCTTCATCCTTTGATTTTCTCTATACTCGATGTTTCACTAAGAAACTACACAGGTTCATGCAAGTTCTTCAACTTAAATAAGTATGTCTATTGCTGGTTCTTCCAATATAGAGGCTTAATCTTCCCTATGCCTCTTTAGTAAAATGGCCTTAAAAAAAAGTGTCTTTCATTTTGTAGGTAAAAACTAGCTTTTAGGTCTACTCCCACCACCTGCGGGCAGTGATGCCTAAAACAAACAAACAAACAAAAACTAGCTTTTAGGATGGGGCTACCAGAAAGTCTTCTCTACTAATAGAACTCCTACATTTTATGGTTTCTTCTTGTTCTACACCATCCAATAGCTCCCCAGTGATCCCAGCTGAGTTTGTGATTCATCAATGGTTTCTCTGGGTTTTGCCATTCAACTGGTCTAAAGCCTGCATCTATTGACTATGTAGGGCTCTTAGGGCACAAATGCTAAACACTAGGCTGCTGAGAGATTGGTGTTTCAGGGCCACCAGTGACTCCATGATAGAAAAGATGGTGGTCTCTTTCTGGAGATTACAGCTTAGGAACCCTATCTGGATTATTCTACAATCCCACAAGGAGCCTTGGCGTGAAGTAGGTTAACTGTTGGACTGTTAACTGAAAGGTCAGCAGTTCAAACCTACCAGCGACTCTATGGAAGAAAAGATGAGGCTTTCTGCTCTCATAAGAATTTACACCTCGAGCTGAGCCCCAGTGGGATAGTGGTTGTGTGTGGGACTGCGGCCCACAGGGTTGGCGGTTCAAATCCAGCAGCAGCTTTTCAGGAGCAAGACTGGGCCTCCTACTCCCATCAGGGGGCAGTGATGCCCACAGACACAAAAAATGTTACACCTCTAAACACCCACAGGGGCATCCTATAAGTTGGGATGGCTGTGAGTTTTCATGTTACAGTGTGATAATGAGTAGGAGTTCATGGCACACAACAGTGTGAGGTTATGGTCATGATGAGTTGTTCTCTAGTAATAGCTTGCTTCATGAAATGGAACATTAAAAGTTTGGGGGATAACGATGCTCCAGTATGGATTGACACAGCACCTGCGGCAATGGACTCAAACAGAACTGTAACTGTGTGATGGCACAGGGCCGGGCAGTGTTTCCTCTGTCATACACGGGTTGCTGTGATTTGGACCAGGCTATGGAACCTAACGTCACAATCCTCCAAGACCACTTTCAGAGGTCAAAGGTATGGCAGTTTTGGCAGTTTCCATAATCTATAAGTCAACAAAGGCTAAATTTATACTTATTGTAGAAATACTGCTTTTACTTCTATTCTAGGCCGGGTTTAAAACACCTCAGTTATGATTGTAGGCTCTAACTGCTTCAGAATGAGCTGGAATCATGTTTAAAAATATAAAGTTTGAGAATTATTATAATTAGTAGTTATCTTCAGTTAACTAGTTATCTCTAAAAGTCATAGGCTTTCTAAAACCCTGGTAGTGACTTTGAAATGGATGCTACACATACACTGGACAGGACCCACTAATATGCTTATATTTTTTAATCACTATTTTATCCTGAACCATTATGCTTATATAGCAAAATAAAACAGGATCAATAGCTTATGCTATGAAATAAATATGTTCCACTTTTACTTGATTTTAAAATAATTTAATGGGAAATACCTCAAACAGCAAAGTCATTTTTGTGTTGTATTAGAAAAACAACAGCCATTAACACATTTTGTCATCTCTTGGTATTTTCCCCTTTAAATGTCCCATTAATAATTATTGTATCTATCTCTTTAAGTTCTTACATGTAGTATTCCAGAAAAAACCATCATCATTATCATAATCAAAGTAACTACTATTTACTCAGTGTTTGGTTCATTTCATACATTATGCTAAACATTTTAGATATATCATTTAATTCAATCTTTATAACATCCCAGTTACATTTCTATCCACAGTTTTCCAATAATAACACTGAGGTTTGGGAAGTTTAAGCATTTTACCATTGAGCACTCAGCTTGCACATGCTGAATATAACTTGGTGAATATAACATGGTGAATATAACTTGAGGTTTGAGCTATCCCATTGCCCCAAGCTCTTGACCTTTGCATGCTAAATACCTGCTGACCCACTGGCATCCTTAAATATTTGTAATTTATCATCTAAAATTTTTAGTTTGTATTTTCAAATTTCAGGAAAATCCATCAGCTTTAGTTTGAATCATATAGAAAAGAAATACTTTCACTTGATTTCAGTGTCCATGTATTTGTGCTTTCAAAATTGAGTTGGAATCAAGCTACATTAACTTAAATTATCCTGAGCCAAAGAAGTGAAACAAATGAGTGATGAATCTGTGCCAGACAAAATCCAAATATTATCATTGCTTGCTTCTAAAACAAAGGTCTTAAAAAGTGATAATACTGAAAATTGTTGAGAAACCAATTTGGTGAGCTATTACCTAGCAATGTGGGATTCCAAAAATTAAACAAATCTGGGCTGTATTATTATATGTAATAGCTTAGGATTAGCAAAACAATATGTTGTTCTTACAATTAATATTATTTACAATATTGTTATTACAATTAAAATTACTTGAATTAATTTCACATCCCCTGCTCCTCAGTTTAATGGTTAAAAGCACTGTACATTTATACCTTCTTTAATATTAGTACATACGTGTAATTTTGTCATTGTTCACATTGGGACAAGACAACATTAGAAAAATGCTTTCTATTACTCAAGACAGACACAATATTATATAACCTATATCACTGGTACATATTACAGACTCAGCAAATGCTCAGTAAGTCTGAATTTTAATCACCTCATTTCTCTACGTTTATAAATTGATGAACTCACATTGCTTGACATCTGCTGGGCGTGTTCCGTGACCAAGCTATTCTAGAACTACTGACCTTGCTATAACGAATACACTAATTCACAGTGAGGGGTTAGTGGCCTATGCACTCCCCGACCTCACCTGTTGCTGCCCTTTTCCCTTTGAGAAACATAGGCTCTCGGGAAATTGGATATGTAAAAATATTGTATATTACAGTCTGAGCCCTGGTGGCGTAGTGTTTATGTGCGGGACTGCGGCCTACAGGACTGATGGTTCAAATCCAGCCGCAGTTCTCCAGGAGTAAGGCTGGGCTTCCTACTCCACCAGGCCAATGATGACACACACACACACACACACACACACACACATATTGTATTCTATCTTTAAAAAGAAACAGAAAGAGGGCAGGTTCTTATGTGAGAGCTGGATTCTATCACATGGCAACCTCGCTGTAAGTCTCCAGTTTTAGCAGTAAAATAGGAATACCTCTATCTCATAGTGATGCTATGTAGATTGAGTGAAATCATGCAATTATAGTATTTACAATGTAGCACACACCTAATTAAGCAGTTATAATTACCAGGCCAACACTTACTTCCTGTTTTTCCTCTAATGACTGTTGTTAGAGGTTTTCTTGTGCTGACTGGTTTGCGGTAGCCACTTTCTAGTTTCCAAAGATCTTAAACATATTCTTTCCACTGGTTACCTCATACCTCCTTTGAGACTACCTATTTTTTACAGATGATAGTGACCCATAAAAGGACTGAAGAGTCATAGCATCTTTAATGTTAGGTTCAGAATATTAAGTGGCTTTAATATTATTACAACCAATTCCAAAGGTGATGAGTAACACGGAGAAATTCATTGGAAGGACACAGATAGTTGAAGGACAAAATGAAGCAATGCAAGCTGAACAACAATCTGCTACATACATATGGCATACGGAGATATATTATTAGACCCACAACACACAATTGTCCTCAGAATTGCACAAGTTAAAACAGAATGTCAAAAAACCAAACAAAAAAAGGGAAAAACCCAGAATGCCTGGCACATAATTGAGACACAGTTCTCAGTAGTTGCTTTTGAATAATGAATTCCAAATGCTCGGATAAAAGGGAAAAATATGGCATGTGAGGATACCAACCAAGAAAAAATATGGAGCTATATTAGCTTTATTGTTTGTCTGGTACTAATTAATATTTTTCATTAATATTTTAAAACTTTCTTATAACAATCTAGTTTTGTGGACCTCTCATATTACTATTTATTAACTTATGAAACATTAAAGTTTTGGTATTTTTTAAACTTAAAACAGTCATTAGTGATGGCGAGAAGGGTGTAGGAGGCTTGTGACAAGAGGAAAGTAAAAGGAAATTGAGGAAGGAGCTAGGAGGAAAAAGGGCATTTATAGAGGTCCAGATGCAGGCATGTACTTATGAGAAAAATTGTATACAATGAAGGGGAAATAGATCTATGTACATATTATTTGTAGATTTAGTATTAAGGAAACAGATGGACAGTGGGCTCCTACTCGAGTACTCCATTAATGCAAGAACACTTTGTTCTATTCAGCTGGCATTCCATGATGCTCACCTTTCCAACATGATCACTGAAGACAAAGTGGGTGCATACGCAAATGTGGTGAAGAAAGCTGATGGTGCCTGGCTATCAAAAGATATAGCATCTGGAGTCTTAAAGACTTGAAGATTAAAAAAGCGGCCATCAAGCTGAGAAGCAAAAAAACCCACATGGAAGAAGCACACCAGCCTATGTGATCACAAGGTATCATTGCAATCAGCTATCAGGCATCAAAGAACAAAAAATCCTATCATTGTGAATGAGGGGGTACTGCGGAATGGATATCCAAAGCCCATCTATAGGCCAAAGGACATCCCCTTACAGAAGGATCACCCGGAGGGGATGAGCCAGTCAGGGTTCAGTGTAGCACTGATGAAATATAAAACATTCTTCTACTTCTTTAATGCTTCCTCCCCTCCCATTATCATTTTCCTAGTTCTACATTACAAATCCAACTACTCCAGAGGATATTAATTGGTACAGAGCAGAACTGGAAACACAGGGAATCCAAGACTGATAAACTCCTCAGGACCAATAATGAGAAGAGATACCAGAGGTTAAGGGGAATGCAGGGTAGAAAGAGAGAATCGATCACAAGGGTCTACATATAATCCTCTCCCTGGGGGATGTGCAACAGAGAAGTGGGTGAAGGGAGGCATCAGTCAGTATGACATGATAAAATAGTAATAATTTATAAATTATCATGGGGTCTTGAGAGGGAAGGGGGGAAAATGAGGAGCAGATGATACCAAGGCCTCAAGTAGAAAGAAAATGTTTTGAGAATGATGATGACTACAAGTGTACAAATGTGGTTGACTCAATGGATGTATATTGTGGCAGTCATGTGCTTATGTTAATTTTATGATTGAAATGTAGGGGTGGAGTCTAGCCTGTTAATCTGGAGGTAACCATTGAGTAGCCAATGAGGCCTTATGTTAATTTTAAGATTGAAATGTAGGGGTGGAGTCTAGCCTGTTAATCTGGAGGTAACCATTGAGTAGCCAATGAGGCCTTATGTTAATTTTATGATTGAAATGTAGGGGTGGAGTCTAGTCTGTTAATCTGGAGGTAACCATTGAGTAGCCAATGAGGCCTTTATGTGGGCATGACTTTCTCCTGAGACTTCTGGGAAATTTTGCGATATTTCCCTCGTGAAGATGAGAAGCTATTTTCCCTAGTTGTTGGGAGTTAGTCTCAGAGATGATTAATCACAGACAAGACAAGATGGCAGCGTCTGAGAAGCTGGAGGAGCTGGCAGAGAGACCACATGGCTTTGCCCTGATGGAGCCAGACCTCTGAAGCTGGGGGGGCCACACGGAGACCTCTGCCAGCGATGAGTTGCTTCTGCTGTTGATGGATCCTGAGCCCTGGAAGCGAGGAGCCATGTGGAGACCCCTGCCGGGATTCTGCACCCACTGACCTGTGACTTCGTGAGTCGGAAGGAGACTCTGTATACTGATTTCTGGCACGTGGGTTAATATCGGACTTATGACTTTGAACTGGACTGGGCTCAATGTCCTGTTCCTCTTGTATATAAACCTTTTCCTTATATCCATATGCGTGTCTATGAAATTTGTTCTTCTAGTCTACCCGCACTAACACATATGTATGGATTGTGATGAGTTGTATGACTCTCAATAAAATGATTTTTAAAAACAAACAAAAAGCAATTATTAGGGCAGTGAACAGTTGTTAAATTATTTCAATCCCACCACTGAACAAAGGATATCATTCAGACATCAAATAGCTCATGGCTGTAAGCAGAGAATATCAGAAAGATGTTTGTGTTTTCGTAACTATGCACAGGCATTCAATCGTGTGGGTCATTACAAACTATGCAGTCTTGAGAAGAATGGGAAGTCCAGGAGCTTCATTGTGCTCATGCAGAACCTGAACCTGGATCAAGAAGCAGTTTTTCAAAATAGAACAGTTTGAAATCAGGAATGGTCTGTGTCAGGTTATATCTTTTCACCATGCTTATTCTACCTGTGTGCTGAACAAATCATCAGAGAAGCTAAATTATATGAAGAAGAATGTAGCATTCAGGATTGATGGTAGCCTTATTAACAACCTTAAATACGCAGATGATCTAACTTGAGGAAGAATTGAAGCACTTGCTGATGAAGATCAAGGATTGCAGTCTTCAGTATAGGTTACAAGTTGAGAAAAGAAAATGCTCACAATTGGACCAACAAGAAGCGTCATGGTAAGTGGAGGAAAGGCTGGCACTGTCAAGGTTCTCATCATGCTTAGATACACAATTAATGACCGCCGTGGAAGCGGCAGTCAGGAGATCAAAGGGTGCATTGCACTGGGTAAATCTGCTGAACGAGTTATTTACAGTGCTGAAAAAGATGTTACTTTGCCTGCTAAGGTGTGTTTGACCTATGCCATGGTCGTTTAATTCACCTTATACATAAATGAAATGTTGACACTGAATAAGGAAGGACCAAAGAATCAATGCATTTGAACTATGGTGCTGGTAAATAATATTGAAAGTACTATGAAAAGCCAGAACAACAAAATTTGCCTTGGAAGAAATACAGCCAGATTGTTCCTTAGAAGCAGAGATGGCAAGTTTGTCCCATGTATGTGGGACATGTTGTCAGGACATACCTGACCATGCTGGGTGAAGTAGCAGGGGGGTGAAAAGAGAAGACCCCTGACCAGGATCGACACCGCAGCTGCAATGACAGGCTCGAATCTAACAATTGTGAGGCTGGTGCAGTGCCAGGAAGTGCTTTGTTCTGTTGCACACCGCATCTCTATAGAGTTGGAACCAGTCTGATGGCACTCTAACAAAAAAACAAGAGATTAGTTAAATATTTTCAAAAGTCCAGATGGAGAATCATGAGGTATGATTGAGAGAATGGGTTAAGGAATGGAAAGAGCTGAATAAAAAATATGACTTAGAGCTGAGCCCCGGTGGCGTAGTGGTTGTGCACGGGACTGCGGCCCACTGGGATGGAGGTTCGATTCCGGCTCCCAGGAGCAAAGGCTGGGCCTCCTACCCACCACCAGGGCAGTGATGCCTAAAAAAAAAAATATATATATATATATATATATATATATATATATGACTTAGAATGTAAAATATGATTTGATGGGTGTAGGGAAGAGAAGAACTGACTTTGGGCAGGTATGAGCAAATAAACAGAATAAACAGGTCTATGATACTGTTTCTCAGAATTATCCCACCTATTTCTTTCGGGTTTTTTTTTGTCTCACTTATTTCTTAACAGATAAGTTCTTTGTAAAACTTAATAGCAAGGTTGAATACCTTGTATATATCCTATTAGATCTTTGTAAGATTTTAACTTTTTACAAAATTAGAATTTTCAAGCTTATTTGTATTTAACAATGAACCATGTCAGTAAAAAATTCCTCCATATCATTATTAGTTGCTGAGTACTGTTCCATTATAGTACAGCTTAATTCAACCAACCTATGATAAAAAATCAATTGCTAATAAACACTCTAACAATCAAATTGTGGCATAGTTCCTCTTATGATTGTATTTCCAGAATAGGGATGTGACACGCACACAGCCAAAATTTTCGATATTACCAAACTAGAAATATGCCAGTTTACACTCAGTAGTCTGAGTTCTGTTTCTCTGAACCCTTATGTTATCAAAAAATACTGATTTCAAAGACTAGAAATGTGCAACACGTACATCACTTGTCAGGCTGTTAAGCTTTTGTATTACACAAATTTTAGATGAGTGCCAGTGAACTACAACACAGTAAGTCATATCCCAACTAGGTGGGCATTTCTACCCTGGACCAGTAGTATTGCAAGTTCTGATTTGCCAGTGTTTTCAACAACCCTCCCCCACACAAATTCACTAACACAGGTTTCCTAGATAAGAACATACATTTTCATTTTCTTTTTTAATATATGTGCTGCCGAAGCGAGCACTTCATTTTCTTTTTTTGGCATCATTGTCCTCTGGTGGGAATGGGAGGTCCAGCCTTGCTCCTGGAGAGTTGCTGCTGGATTTGAACCGCCAGGCCAGTGGGCCGCAGTCCCACACTCAACCCCTACGCCACTGGTAGCTAGGGATATTCTTTTAGTTTCCTTTTTTTTCCCTACCTAGAACTTGAGATTATCTCTCAGGAAAATAAAATCTTAGACTTTTTTTTTAACTTCAAGACTTTAAAAAATTCTACCTAATCCTAAACAATGTTCTGTTTATTCAATGGCTAATTTCATTCTATAGCACTTAACTAGTGCCAGCCATGTGTGAGAAATAAATAAATGAATGAAACATATATGGTCCCTGTTCTCACAGAACTTACATTTTAATTATGGTGAAAGATATAGTTAATACACACTAGATTCGTATTAGAGCTTCCAAGAAAATTGGAACACTGGTGGCCCAGAGGTAGAATTCTTGGTACACATTTGGGAGACTTCGTTTGATTCTTTGTCAAAGAATCTCTCAGAGCAGCTGTGACCCACGAGAGGCCTGTGTGCAGCTATGATGCTGGATAAGTTTAAGTGGAACATTCAGATTCAGAGTAGGAAGAAAGGCTTGGCGATCTATTTTTCTTAAAATCGCAAGTCTGCTAAAAAAGCATTTTGTTCTGTAGTGCAGGCTAAGGACTACTGGGAGTGAGTGGTAGAACTGATTGTGATGATGTATATAAAAGGGAAAAAAAAGCAATTTAACCATGACAGTATATGATGTTAGTACTATATCAAGAAAACTATTACTGAAAGAATAAAACAAAACTTGACTAAAGGTTACCATGGGTGAACTTTTAGGTTGTTTAAGACATGTTGAATTTATGTTAATGGTGGTGGAAAAATTTGTAAAAGGGTACCAATAATGGCGGTACAGCATGAAGAGTACAATCAATAGCACTGAATTACACAAGTAGATGTGGAACCAGAGAATGTTTGGTATATATTTGCCACAATTAGTAAAAAGGCAATTACATGAATCACGATAAATATAAGAAAATCTTCTAGTATTGACTGCGGTGATGTTCTCAGGGGAGCCAGCCCTAACAATTCATCTCGCATCTGGTAGGTGCAGTTGTTCAGCCATTGTTCATAGAAACCTGCTCTGAGGTGATGACTTGCACCTTCCTCCAGACCGAGGTGAGCATAGGCCTCTGACCTCCTGGGAGAACTGACTCTGGTGACCATGGGCACCCCACCCTCTGCTGGGAAGGGCTGGAGCTCAGCCTTGAAAGTAAGAGAGATAGAAATAATGGGGTCAGACACATTTCACGGTAGCATGTTCACCTCAGTCCTGCTTGGTGGTCCATGTGAAGATGTGGAAGGTGGGAATTGCAGATTTATTGCTAACCAAGGTTTATATACCTTTGGGTGTGTGCATGCCTAATTACAGGTCAAGATGTATGTCACGGGAAGGGGTTGTCAATACAAGCAATAGGAGAGGACTATAGACTGGGAATAAGCATAACAGGAAGGGGATGAATTAGGGGTGTACACATAATAGGAAGTGTAGGGGATAAGGGTATACATGTGACAAGTGTGGATCCTAGATTCAAGGTGACCTAACCTTGGTCATCCTTTAGTGGCTTGACCTCCCTGGGCTCTCCTACAAGGAAACAGTCTACTACGATCCTTATCAGAAGGGAGTGGGCCCTATTTAGGGTGTCACAGATTACAAAGTCTGATTAGATAGGTGGTCTGGCTCACAAACCATATGTGGCTCTGAAGTCACACTGAAAACATTTGAAGGTTCTTTCAGATCACGGTGATTTCATTTGTTTGGAAAAACATATTTAAGGCTCTTGGAGTGATTTAAAAAGTGTTAGGAGTGACAGGGCTGACGACCCCTGCTCTAGATGACTGATAACCTGTAAGCAGAATAACCCCATCTACTTTTCAGTGACCTCCAAGTCATTTACCACATGTAGCAAGCAACTAAGTTTAGCATATTGGGGGAGACGACTTGGGAGAATTTTTTTTGTTTCCAGTGACAATCATACCACTCTTCTTGTTATGATTGAATTACTGAATTGTATGACATATGAAGTGCTAATAAAACTATTAAAAAAACATGTCAAGGGCTGACTTGAAGATGGCAGCTAATCACATTAAGAAAGTAGAGAATCATATAATGGAGATTAAATGGGTGGGGTAATTTTATACAGGGTAGGCAGTAAATTCTTCTTTTTTTTGGCCAGTAAATTCTTAGAAATTTTTAACAGCCAAAGGATAAAACTGAGCATTGCAAGCCCCTAAGACAATCAATTAAGACTAGGTTTGGCTGAGAACAAAAGACCCAAATAAATATTTTCCTGAAATAGCTAATTTTTTTCTTACATCAAAATCTGGAGGTAAGGGGTTCAGGGCTGGTATGGTGCTCCAATGCAGAAAGGTCTCAAGGATCCACGTTTCTTCCAGCAGTTTTGCCATTTCTAAAACGAGGGAACTTACATATGGCTCAATGTTTCTCTTTACATTAGATTGGCAACTACCATTCCAGCCTATCACATCTGTCTACAAGGGTACAGGAGGGGAAAAAGAAGCAAAGGATTGAAAGTACACACCAGTCTTTAACCATCACATGAATAAAACCGGCTAGATAATAGTTTTTAATCTGTTAATCAGGGAGGAACTTTAGGAGACAACTAGTAAGTCTCTGATACAGGAAAAAACGTGACAAAAATTAAAAAGATGGCAATGGGAACAGTCAAAACAAGATGAATTGGTGAGGAAGGCAAGAGTCAGATGATGTAATCTTAAAGGGCATGGGAACAAAGTGGGATTTTATTCTGTACATAGGGAGGTCATTAAACTCAAAGTTTTAATGTTATCGAGTTGATTCTGACCCAGTGCCCTACAGAGCAGAGTACGGTAGTTCTGCCCCATTGGGTTTCTGAGGCTTCAAATCTCTAAAGCAGCATACAGCCTCACCTTTCTTCCATGCAGTGGCTGGGAGGTGTGACTACAATAGGGAGTCTTTAAAAAAAGGAGTGACCTAGTTTAATGACATTTAAAAACTAACCACTCTAGTTGCTTTGTAGCGCACTCTTTGAAGGGGTGTGAGGTCAACAGGAAGCAGACAGTAGATGCTGTGGTGGTCCAGCTAATGAACATGAACATGGTTCCTCAGAAAGGGTGGTAGCAATGGTGGTGATAAATGGCTGAGTTCTGAAGATATCAGTGTGATCAAGATTCTGGTACGAGCTGATGAGTTGGATGTTGAGGGAAAGACCGCAATCAGAATCCTCATTTCAGGTAGATCAAAAAGGTGACTATTAGAACTATTTATGGAAATCAGGAAGAGTGGAGGAAAGGTTTGAACAAGTACATTTAAATGTTCTGTTTCACACAAATTAAATTTCTAATGTCTGTCCTCTGTACCTTCCTACAGTAAAAAAAATCTTTTTTTAAAAAACCCACAACAGAGAGAGCACTCTACTCCTACAACTGGATATATAGAAACTCATTCTCCCTTCAGCAAGGTACCTTCCCCTCCCCCCCGCCCCGCCCCCTCAATCTAGGCCAAGTTTTTCTATAAAGTCTATTTTTAAAAATACAAAACATATCACCATTAAGTATGATTTAAAACTGTCATATAAACAAATATACTCAAAATTTGTAATAAAGCTGAACTTGTTAATGCAATAGGGCAATTTAAAAAATGCATTATTTATAGAATGACTAACAAGAAAAAACAACTTCCTGCCATAGCTGATGCCAACTCATACTGACCCTTAAGACAAGGTAGAGCTGCTCCCATAAATTTCCAAGACTGTAATTCTTAGCGGTAAGAAGCCCCAACTCTTCCCTGAGGAGCAGCTGATGGTTTTGAACGGCTGACCTTCTGTACCACAGACCCTCTCAGGCTCTCCAGGCACTCCCTTACTCAATCTCAGTGCCACTACGTCAATGCTGACTCATAATGACCCTGTGTGGTTTTGCAAGACTGTAACTGTTTACAAGAGCAGAAAGCCCAGTCTTTCTCCTGATAGTTTACTAGAAAGCCGTAAATATAAGGGCTTCAAAAAGTTAATGAAAAATTAGAATTAAATAGGATTTTCCCAAGAACTTTTTGAAGTTCCCTTGACAAATGTTAGCACATTTTATACCTGCAAACATCCTCTAAGGCAAGGTATGTAAAACAAATTTTACAAATTTGGACTAGGTTGGGCCTAATACTCCTAAAAACAGAACTTACTGCCAAGTACATAGGACGGTCCCATTACATTTCACAAAACTCAGTGCCATGGAGTCCGTTTGGACTGACAGTGACGGCATAGGGCAGGGCAGATCTGCTCCTGTGCGCTTCTGAGACCGCAGCGCTTTACGGTAGAGAAAGCCTCATGTTTCACTCACAGAGCGGCTCGTGGTTTCAAACCACCAGTCTTGACATCAGCTGCCAACCTATAACCACTATGCCACCAGGGCTTCACCTCATTGTGTTTCACACTATGTTTACCAGCGTTTCTTATATATCTATCTCTTCTGACACGTTTTAAATGGACATGAATAAAACTCGTTTTGTTTTTTTTTAATTTGGGGGGGGGGGGCATCACTACTCTCCGGCGGTGGGAGTAGGAGGCCCAGCCCCACTGCTGGAATTGAACCTCCGTCCCAGTGGGCCGCAGTCCTGCGCATAACCACGACGCCACTGGGGCGCAGTCCTAAAATAATTTTTTTTTTTTTGGGCATCACTGCCTCTGGTGGTCGTGGACACTACCCAGTGCTGCTCCTGAGAGCCGCCGCTGGGTTCGAACCGCCAAGCTCTCGGGCCGCAGTCCTGCACTCAACCACTTATGCCACCGGGGCTCAGCCCAAAACTTCACGTTCTTTAAAATGTGATCCTGTATACTTATGTAAAATTTAGAATATTCGACATCATACAACATTAGAGATAGTGAGTTTGACCTATTTTAAGGGTTGCTTGGATCAGTCAGTACGGTAATCTTTGCAATACTGTCTTTGCACTGGATGTTTACTTTCTAAGAACTTGTTAATTATTTTCCTATTTATAACTTAATACTTTCATGAATGTATTCACTAGACTCTATGTGTGCATCACACGCATGTGTATCCATAGAAATAGGGATACTAAGAGAATTTCAAGATAAAAAGGCTTAGAAGAAAATGAATTTGGATATATATATATATTTGTTTCATTAAATGGATAAAAGTCAACCTAAAGGGTCAGAGGTACATGTAAAGGGTTTCTGTAATTTTCATTGAGGAAAGTGATATGCGTCAAAATGAGCATCCTTTCCCATAAACCTAGTTAAAAGGCTCATTCTTTACAGAAGCAGATTGCCAAAATCCTTCTGTAAATTGGTTCCTGGGTTCAAACTGCCAATGTTTTGGTCAAAAATTGAGAGCTTAATCACAGTGTCACCAGGAGAAAGTAAAGTCATCCAGAACAATGTCTTCAAAAGACGTCGTGTTGGGGGTTTTCCCCTAACATTCAGCATCAGGAAGATGCTTGTTGCTCCCTTCGGGTAAAGTGCTTAAGTCACCTACACTCTCGTATTGGACCTGATGGCTTTGGAAGATACTGCTCCAATTTCCTCAGTGTCTTATACCACTTAAAACGTGTGCTTCCTGGATTATACTTATGAAGGCAATGCAGTCCGTCTTCCAGGCTTAACAAAGACCTATATATAAATCAAATAAAAAGTTAGAATGATAGGCAGTACTTGCAGTTATTATATACATGTACGCATATTCCATTTTATGGCTTCAAATTACTAGTGGCTACACATCAAACTGATAATAACTAAATTAAAATGTTCATAATAGTATTCCTAAAAAATATGTATTATTAAAGATTGTTTTACACAGAAGCACAATTGGTCTTTTAACACACTTTACTGTAGTTAGGTCCTAACAAAATCTGTGAAAGATGAGTAGGAGAGACAAGAAAGTTAGGAGGGAAGGTGGGTGAAAGGAAAGACAACAAAAATAATGTTATTTCCACTTGAATTTTTGTGAAGTCAAACAAAAAACCCATCAGAAGAGATAAGTAATTGGATAAGACATTTTCTACTGGCTATGAGTACCGTTTGAAATTTAAATAAAATGGTCACAATGTCTGCTGATATATATATTTGAAAACACAACAAATTTATTCTTTATAATAGGCTAACTTTCCTCGTGCTTCAGGACTGCACTGTGTTTTGCCCTTCACTGACAATTGTTTTTAAAACCTTTAATAGGAGCTCTTACAGGTATTATTACAATCCAAAGTTCCATTAGATCAAGCATAATTGTACAATTGCTGGCATCATCAATTTCAATACATCTTCCTTTCGTCTTGAACTCCTTGATATCGGCTCTTTAACCCCTCCCTCTCTGACTGACAAATTGTGAACTGGGTTAGAGGACTACCTGGAGGATGAGACAGATGAGTTGAAAAAGCAAACACGTAAAAATGTAAAAAAAAAAATTTTTTTTTTTTTTTTTTTTTTTAACCCACGGACATTAATAGGAAGCGCTCTCACTCAAACAGAAAGCCTTCACCATGCCCATGTTCCGGAACGGGCTCATTCCCAAACTCGCATGCAGGGCAGTTCTTCTTTCCCTCCAAGTCTCCAACCCTCCAGGACGGGAAAGGGAAAGGGAAAGTTTATTGACATTGCAAGGCTTCAGGTAGTGGTGGTGACGGCCCAGGCGGACACGTCTCATTTCCCCCGGGGCGACCACGATTTCTCAGCAAGGCAGAGCGCACGGCCGGTTCCGCCCAAGCCCCGCCAGGCGGAGCGACCAGCGGCCTCGCAGGCGGCCGGGCGGCGGAGCCGAGCGTGGAGCCGGGCCGAGGGGGCGAGCCGCGGGGCGCCGCCGACTGCATTCCGACGTCCGCGGGCGGCGGCGGCGGCGGCGGCGGCGGGAGAAAGTGCTGGCCGCTAACGGAGCGCGAGCCCGCTGGGAAAGCAGCGCTCTTCAAATCCGGCTCGCCGCCACCCTCCCTCCCACCAGGCTTAAAAAAAAAAAAAAAAAAAGTAAATAAGGGTGGCAGGAGAAAATAGCAGCGGTCGGCGGAGGGGAACTCACTTCTCCGGCGGGGACGGGGACGTGCGGCCGGTGCTGGAAGTGCGTGCGCAAGCTCCGCGGGTGGCGGGGGCTGAGGGAGGGGAGGGGGCCGCGGCCAGGTTGGCTTCAGGTGGGGGGCGTGAGGCCGGACCCCGCTGGAGGCGGACGTGGGAGGGCGGGGTGTTGGACACAAACACAAACACGCTCCACGTCCCGGAGAAGGGCGGACCCACGCCACCTCACCACTCCCCGCCCCTGGACCCCGCGATCCCCCTCCGACCTAGAACCCGGGCCCCAGCGTGCCGAGCAGCCCCGTCCCAGGAGGGCGTTAGCGGCTGCCGAGGGCCCCCGCTCGCCCTAACGGCCGCGTCTCCCCCGGAGTCGGAGGGAGGCTTGGTGGAGGCCGCGGGGCGAGCGATCGGGCAGCGAAGCTCCCCTTTCCCACCTTCTTCCAAGACCCTGGGAAGCGGCCTACCCAAACCAACCCCTTCGGGTCGCCAGCCTCCGCTCCCACCTTCCGCTGCCGCTTCGAAGCGAGCCGGAGCGACGGGGGGTCACGACGGGGGTCAGAGGGTAAAGGTCTTGCTCCCAGCAGCCTCCGCGGTGGATACGTCGCCATCTTGGATCCGCGGGACAAGAAAATTCATGCGGTGAGTTTTTGGCAAATTTTCGGAAGTCTGGCTGCGGGGCGCGCGGCGGGGGCGGCGGATTCGGGGTCCCCGCAAGGCGGGGGAATGCCTCGGGGCCGGGTCGGTCGCGTCCGGGGTCCGCGGGCAGCGCCCCGACCCGCCGCTTCCCTTTGCTTTTGTCTCGGCTCCAATCGAGAGAGGGAGAGCGGAGCGGGCGGGGAGGGGGGTGGCGGCGGTGGAGGGAGGGAGGGAGGGGGTGTGTATAGGGGGTGGTGGTGGACGGGACGTAAAACGTCGCTCTGCTTGGGCCGCTGCAGCGGCAGCTCCGGAGCTTAGGCCCTGTCCCACCCGCGGGCCGCCAGGCTCTCCCCAGACTCGGCTCCCCCGGGCTCCCGCCAGCGCCGAGGAGCCGCCGCCGCCGCCGCCGCCGCGCTGCTTCCTGGGGAAGAAGAGGCGGCAGCGGCGGTGTCCGAGGAGCCCGGGCCCGCTTCAGACCCCGCTGCCGCCCGCCTAGCAGCCGCCGCCGCGGTCTCGGGCGCGGGGTGATCGCACGCTCCAGACACCTCCTCTGCAACTTAGGTTCCCCTCGGTGTACTCTGGGGGGCACCGGACTGGCTAACGGGCTTCGGGCCTCGGGGTGTCGACGGCGATGGAGGGAGGGAGGGAGGGAGAGCGAGTGCAACTGATGACTTTGCCACTGCAGCCGGAGCGCGGGGCTCCGGCGGGCTGGTAGGGACCGAGTCCGGATGGTCCTCGGGCGGCGAAGCCGCCGGAGTCGCCTCTGCCTGTGAAGTTGCTCGCCTCGGTTTCCGCTTCCGCCGGGGCCTCGGCACCTCGAGCTTCCTTTGGTCTGACTTAAAAGTTACGGGCACGAGCGAGCGGCCCCCGTAATTCTTAGTGGAGCCTCTGTGTTCTGCCCAGGAGAAAGCCTCGCAACTCTCGGAAGCGGGGGCCCTGAGCGAATGCCAGTGTGGGTGGTGGTTTTTTTTTTTTTAGGAAAACATTTCCTAGGTTCGAGAAGAACCTTCTCTCAGGCCCTGTGGGTATGGTATTGCCACGACGGAAATCCAACCTTACGGTACCACCCTCGGGAGGAACCTAAACATCAACTTGTGTCCAATCCTAGGAGACCGGCTTCACTTTCCAATATCGGAAGAGAGGGTGCACACAGTTTCTTTTCCCTGACTGGCTCGCAGGATCCTACCTTCTGTTTACTCATGTAGACAGGTTCTAATCGTCCGGTTTGCTAGCATCCATTAGATTCTTGGCTACAGAGTAGAAAGTACTGAGTTAACACAATCTGTTCATGAGGGAATCCAGATTTGAAATTACTGTCCAAAGCTGCCCACATTTCCTGTCACGTTTGGTATTAGAGGGATTTTGAGAGTTCCGGAAGCATAGGTGCAAATTTGATTGGCCTTTGAAGCGACATAAGCAGAAATGATAATAAAAAAAAAAAAGTATGGGGTGGGGGAGGGATGGAATCAAAAAGTAAATTATCTGTTTATGCACTACTAGTTTTATACTTTCCGGGAATGATTTAGGTTGTTTGGTGTAATTGACAACAGTTCTCTCGAAAATGTCACTGAATATACATGCCCTGTTTTCAATTTTGGGATGCAACTTGATCCCAGACGTATAGAATAATTTCTCAGTGGACTGAGATAGTTAAAAAGATCTTCCACATTCAGATTTCTTTGACTGAATTGTTTCTTAATATACCAAGATCATTCGTAAACTTTGTATGTTGAACTTCTTGCTAGTGCACATTCTTTGTAACATTAGATACTAAAAGAAAAGCAAAATACAGTTTGAAAAGACAAGGCGTCTAACTCTCTAACTTGACTTTGTAATATTTTCATTTAATTTTAAAACAGTATTTTTCCCCCGTGGGCTTGATTGGCAATGACTTCTATAAACACTGCTATTTTAGACAGTAAATGAGAATCTGCATTTCACATTTGCATCCTAATTAATGCTCTGTCTATACCAGTAAATATAAGCACCGTTTGGTGGAAAACCTTTTTGTTCTAAGTATACAGTATAGAGATAACTGTAACCGAGTCTGATACTCTTGGTGAATGAGCCTTGTATGTTGAACCAAGCAACAGATAATAGCTGTAAAAATTTTTCCCAGTTTCTTTTCCCCTTACGTTTCAAAGTAAAAATTTTATATGGATAAATGTAGGTGATTTATAGCCCCTTCATTTGAAAACTCATGCTAAAGGTAATATAAAACTCAAAATGATATACCTACCTAGTTTTGCTTTGTAACTTTGGATATTTAATTTACTTTTTGATTTTTTTCAGAGGTGCTGTTCCAGTATAACCTGAGATTTCTTTGTTCAAAAGCACTCTTGAATTAGGAGTAGATTTTAACTATACATGCTTCAAGCCTAGAGTCATTTTTTGTTTTTCTCTCTTCAGGAGACATTAGTAACAGAAATACTTGGAGTTTGGAAGACCATTACAGAATTTTTTAAAACTTGTTGGAACTTATGCTTTTACTCCTTTTAGGGACAGATTGCAGTGTGACATTTTTGATAACACAGAAAGTAAAGATGTGTGATTCATATTCATATATATATTAAATAATAGAGGATATTGATTAAGAAGAAAACCAAATTCACTGTCATTGATTATACTTTCTAGAAGTGCCTGGTGGATTTAAGCCTTATGGTGAGCAGTCCAATGGATAATAATAGATTAGTAATAAGTTTATAATTTGTTTCTTTGCAAAGCAGTGTGAGTAATAATAGCATTTTGTTTTTCTGCAAAGCATCTTGAGTGTTGTAACCGTAGAACTCGTTCTGATATGATCACATTTTCAAAAACCAAAATCTAATAATCCCAAGTACCTGCCCTCTGCCCTTATAGGTATTTGAGGACAATTTATGCAAACAGTGATACAGTCTTAGGAAAATGTTGCTACTAAATAGTTGTTGTTTTACTTATTACCTGCCCTCGTAAGTGGATTTTTGTCACACAGCAAAGCAAAAGAAACCATGGTACCACAGAAGGCAATTCATGTACTATGTCTGTGAATGGGATTTGAACTATCATAGAATCATACTGGCTGATGGCACAAGTCTTTCCTTCCTCAGGATGATTTCTACCTGTGAAACTTACAGAAATTGAAATACACTAATTTATGCTGAGTGTTTGGAAAAAGTTAAACTGAAATTTATTGTAGAAAATTTGAAAGAAGTAGTTAGGGTATAAAATTCAAATCTTTGTTATTTTACATTTTGGGGGGTAATTTTTACTTTTATGAGTTAAGTATTATCAAGAATAAAAAAAAAAAAACAACCCCCAAACCAATCCACTGAATAGATTCTGATTTAAAGGGACCCTATAATGGTTTAAGGGAGCAGATAGCCTCAACATTCTCCCTTGGCTACAAGCAATCCAGTGCTTACTCAGCAGACTTGTTAGTTTTCTGTTCTGAAATAGGATTTCTAGTACGTTTTTTTAACAGCTTGTTGTCTGATACAGGTGTACACCTCTAGGGTACACTTGAGTATATGCTGTGTTGTGAAGCAGTATAATTATTTGCAATGCTTATTTTTTTGGTTTAGACTTTTTAGGTTATAAAATGTGGAAATACAAAGAGTGAATTTTCTAGGACAAAATGAAATTTTCCTCTTGGACACTTAACATATACTTAGATTCAGGTGGTGAGTCTTTTCAGATGTAGTCAGATAATTTGGACATATTTGCCACTTCCCTGCTTCTTTTTCCTTTTCTCTGCATTAATGGGTATGTTTTTACTTGTCCATGTCTGTCTCTTCCCAAACTTCTTATTTTTCTTTTTTTTTTTTAGGCATCACTGCCCTCCCGTGGTGGGAGTAGGAGCCAAACTTCTTATTTTTCAAAACTCAAATATGGTGTCACTTTTATGGAACCCTTTTGGTTTCTTAGAATCTTGCTTTTGTACTGTTTGTATTCTTAAAACTTACGGTATTGATTGTATCACATGTTATTATAATTTACAGTTTATTTCCCTAATCCTACTGTAACATCCACTGGCCTGTGAGCTCCTCTGAGAGATAGGGCTCTGTTTACTTATATTTAGGCCATGAACGTGTAATGGATTTTGAATTGAGTTACTTCCTGCAAGGTCATCACTTTGAAACCACCTTCATGGGAGAAAGATGAGATTTTCCTACTCCTGTAAGGAGTTACAGTCTGGAAAACCCACAAGGGCAGTTCTACCCTTTCTTACAGGGTTGCTATGGGTTGAAATCGACTTGATGGTCACTGAGATTTTGGGGGTTTTGAGTGCTTTGTATAATGCATAGTACTTGGTAGAGACTTAATAAATATGCATTAAACTAAGTGGGTGACAGATTATTATTTGACCCTTAATGAGTCCAAATCACAGATCAGAAGCAACAAATTGGAAAAGGATAGCTTGAAGAACAGATAGGTTCTTTTTCACATCTTTGGTTCCCTTATTAGAGTTTTGCCTTTAATTGTCAAAAGTTTAAGTGGCTTTTTAAATTGCGCAGAGTGGGTTGTGGGAAGGAAAACTGCTGTGAATAAAGTTTGCATCTTAATTTGAATTAGCCTCATAGCTTTCAATAACCTATTTGATTATTGACTGTGGATTAGGACTGTTGTTTTTTTCGTGTTGTATTTTATATGCCAAGACCACGAGTAAAGGAGATCATTTTGTAAGTTTTAGATAATACTTGTTGGGCAGAGCCCCGGTGGCGTAGTGGTTGTGCGCGGGACTGTGGCCCACTGGGACGGAGGTTCAATTCCCGCTCACAGGAGCAAAGGCTGATCTTCCTAATCCCACCACCAGGGCGGTGATGCCTAAAAAAATAAAAAAATAAATAAAATAAAAATAGATAATACTTGTTTACCAGGATCTAAACATGAGCTTCTGACCCTCTGCAGCCCTCGAGTCCACTCCCGCTGATGGCAACGCTGGGAGAGGGTGAAACTGCCCTGTCGTTGGGTTTCGGAGACTCTAGGGGAGTGGAGGGTCTCATCTGCTTCCCACAGAGTGGCTAGTAGACTCAAATTGCCAATTTTATAAAAACTGCTACACCACTAGGGCTCCTGAACACCTATTAGATTTGCACTTTTAAAAGTTAGATTCTTTGTAGTTTACCATTGTGCTCTCAGTACCTGGTTAAGTGCCTAGTGAAAAGTAAGTGTTGTTTGCTTCGAATAGAATTCTTTTTAAGAAAGTTAGATGAGATGATTTCATGTGTCTTTATGGGCTGTTGAAAATCCAAAAAGCTTTGAAAAGTGTGTGTGTGTTTGTTTTACGTAAGTATGGTGGTAACATCCAATTTCAATTGATAGTAGCCTATGGTCTTTATTCCTCAACCTTATTTTCAAATATTTTGAGAAGACAAATTTTGTGTTTGATTTTGCTGTTTCTTAGAGCATTTGGGGGATGTTATGTTATACAGATATGTATCCCTTAATGCCTACTATATGTTCTGTGGAAGAGGTTGTTAATGTAATCTGGATGTTGTGTGACTACCATACAAAACAGTCTGAGCCTGTTTTTCTTTTAAGCATGTGGAATAAACTTCATGCTTTAGCAGTGATTGACAGCATACCGACTTTTGCTGTTTGGTCCTCAATTCACATTATTAGCAGTTTGTTGCATGTACTACAGGCCCGTCTTACATGGATTGTCCTGACTGTTGAGTGTGATGTGCTAAAATCAGAAGCAGTATTTTTAACTTTTTTTTCACCCTTATATTCATTAGTGACCTTTTGTTTCACTTTCAAATCTATATTCCTTCTCCTCTTTCTGCAGCTTTCACTAGCACTGATTTGCTGCATTTGGGAACTGTGGTGCACTTCATGGAAAACTTTCAAGAGAAAATTAAACAGAGGATGCCACAGCACCCAGGGGACATGCATTACATGAGATTGCGTGAAAGCACAGTATAGTACACACATAATCCAGTAACATAGCCATCCATGTATGTTGACTAGCAAGAATATGTATTGCAGTCTATATACGAGAGGTTCCTCTA
Source organism: Nesogale talazaci (assembly GCA_004026705.1). Taxonomy (NCBI): domain Eukaryota; kingdom Metazoa; phylum Chordata; class Mammalia; order Afrosoricida; family Tenrecidae; genus Nesogale; species Nesogale talazaci. Next base: position 28,044 of record PVJH01002123.1, read on the forward strand.
TCCCCCACCCCCACCCCCACCTCCAAAAAAAACTGGGTAGACCTTACGCAGTATGCACTTTTCTTACTCGGCCAGCGTGGAGCAACTCGCTCTGAGTTAATGCACACAGTGGTGTGTAGCCTGGCAAGGTTCTCTCTGGTCACAGTGAATTTTTTCATAAAAAGACGTTTCTCTTGAACCTCATTTTTTGTGATAGCTGATTTAGAGAACCATATGCAGTGGTGAAATTATGTTTCCTGCTCACACACAAAAAATGCATTAATTGTGATTTTGAGCACACAGTGGACAGCGCTTTGAGGAAAACTAAAGTGTAAAAGTGGTTTTCTCATTTTAAAAAAAGGTAAAATGTCGATTAATGACAAAGCTCCTGGATTTCCGTCAACTTCCCAAATGGACAAAAAATGTCAGTAGAATTCTTGCACTTGTGCTCGAAGACTGATGGCAGACCATGGGGTAGTTATATGGATTATCTTAGAGCTCAGTTTAGCAAATTTTAACAAGATTTCAGAATGAGAAGGATCATTGCAAAATTTGTGTCTCAGATTCTGAGTAATCAGCAAAGAGTATCAAGTGAAAACATGTGCTTTAAAAGAGCAGCTCCAAAATTACCCAAATTTTTTTCTCCCAAGGTCGGTAACTAGACATGGTGCTATTCTTACAACCCTGAGAGTAAACATCATTTAAGCCAGTGGAAGCTGCTTTAGTGACCTCTTCCCCCCAAAAGTTTGCCAAATCAAATCAAGATTATATGATGCTCATTTATTTTTTTGCTGTAAGGAGGATAGTGTATTTGTAGTTTGTTCTGCCAGGTCAGACTGTTAATCAAGCTTTCTATTTACAAGTTCTGAAAAGATTTCATAAGTGTGACAACAAAGGCTTGCTTTGTGGTGGTGGCGGTGGCGGCGGCTAGTTTTGTCACCACGACAGTGCACCTGCTCACGCAGCCATCTCAGTGTGCTAGTTTTTGACAAAAAACAGCATGCCTCTTGCCCCACACACCTGACTCACCTGATCTTGCTCTGCGTGACTTCTTTTTGTTTTTGTGAATGAAGAGGGACATGAAAGGACGGTGTGATTTGACCAATTAGGAGAGGTGAAGAGAAAAACAAGGGAAGGTGCTGTCAGCCCATCCAAACAGATGAGTTTGAAAACTGTTTCCAAGGATACAATCGCAGATTTGACAAATGTTTTACATGTAACTGAGAGTAATTTGAAGGTGATAAGGTTGTTTAGTAAAAAAATTAAATATTTAGCTTGGAAAAAAAATCCCATTTTGGGGGACGGGTATCCCCTGGTTATGTACACTTGGTAGTGCAATCACTGACACAGGAGATAAATGTGACAAGTGGGAAGCTGTTAGATTTGTAACATCTTAGCCTCTGGGATTTCCAAAACTTTTATAACCACTGGTGTGTATGTGGCCTGATGTCGCCCAAAGGGTGTTACGCGTTGCATGATTATATATGCCAGGATTTAGAAGACTGCCTGATATATAGCAAGCACTGATATTTGCTGAATAAACAATTGGCATTTGAAAGTCACTATAGAAACTGGCTCATTAATTTTTTTGTTCTTATTAATTTCTATGGCTTTTTTTCGCCACTAGCACAATATTCTTTGATATGTGCTCTATCCACCAACAATGAAATGGTGAGATTATTGGTGCTATTTTATTACCTCTCCCAAACTTTTAAAAGCTTTATTTGTAATACTGTAAGAGAGAGGTGTGAGAATCCTGTAGAGGTTTTATGCACTGTAATATTAATTAGTAGATACTTAAAAATTACTTTCACTGGGTGAAACTTATAACAATGTAAAACTGCAATTCTATAGGTAGATACAATTTTGCTAGTAGATATATAGCAGAGACTAGATCCTAAATTAAAGAGCCCTGGTGGTGGTGAGGCTACCTTTTGAGCTGTGAACTGCAAAACTAGCAGTTCAAAACCCCCAGAGCACTTGCTGACCAGGAAGAAGTTGAGCCTTTACCCGTCACTAGGCAGAGGCAGTTCCACCCTTGTGTACTGCAGGGTTGCTCTGAGTTGGGATTGATAGTAGGGGGTTTGAGGTTTTGAAATGCTAAATCAAACCAAAGCCCTCCTGTGGGGTGGATTTCACCCAAATTTACTACCATCAAATCTGTTCCGGCTCGGTGACCCTGTAGGACAGAGTAAAACTGCCCCTGCGTCTCCAAGCCTAATTCACAAATACAGTACTTTTCATGCTTATAAGCCTTATTAGGGAAGTTACAATTCAGGGTTAGCAAAAACTCAGGCTATAATAGTTCTTCAGTAAAGGCAACCTCTGGTCTATTGAATCTGTCTGAATTTGAACCAGTCTTGACTCAAGCAAGTATTAACAAAATTCTTTCCCTCCATTGATAAAATACCTGGAGGCATCCAATTCTGTCTGCAACCCCCCTCCCCAGAAGCCCTCAGCCTTTTCATTCCTTGAACTAGGAATCTTGTCCTGATCTCCTGGATTAAGCTACTGCTGTTTCTTTGCCACTGCTTCTCTTTGCTTTGGTATAAATAGCTGTCTGTCTTTGGATCTAAGCAGTTCTCAGTTCAGGGACCACAGTTGCAAAGGATGTGTTCCCTCTTCTCTCGTTAGTAGTCAGGTAGGTCCCCTCTCCTGCTTCCTGCCTGAGATGGCACATTTTAAGCCTTGTGAGATGTCAGAACTAACCAGTTCCTCTTTTAGAATTCCACACACCTTAGTTGCATACTCTCACCCAATCATTTGATAAGAGATGCAAGACTCTAGCTAAAAAAGCCATCTGAAAGTGACAGGGATTCATGTCAAAGCCACTTAGCACCAAACCTTGAACTTTTTCATATGCCTGGCTAACTTTTATAAGTCATTGCTTTATGTAGCCTAATACATAGACTCTAGAAAAGGTTTTCATGTCCTTATGATATAGAAAGAAATGCAGTAGAGTCAAGGGAAGATGGCAGTATTTACTGTGTCAAATGTGCATTCATTGACAAATTTGAGGTACTAGGTAGAAAAACACTACACAAGAGAATAATATCCAAAAGAGATGAATTACCGATATACATGAAACAACATTGATCTTAAAAATATTTTAATGAGTACCCCCTCCTCCAAGAGTGCATATTTTAAGATTCCATGTGTTTGAAACCCAAGAGAAAATTACAGTGACAGAAAGCAGATGAGTGTTTGCTTAGAGCCAGGAGAGGGAACGAAAATTTTAGGGGTGATGGAAATAATTTATCCATGGTAATGGTAACACAGGTATATAAATTTGTAAGAACTCATCACAAAGTTTTCAGCCACTATGGGTTGAAATTGATTGAACAGCAATGGGTTGTGGATTTTTGATGTTACGTGCATTTTTTTTTGTTTTGTGGCATCACTGCCCTCTGGTGGTGGGAGTAGGAGGCCCAGCCTTGCTGCTGGATTTGAACCTCCAAGCCGGTGGCCTGCAGTCCTGCGCACAACCACTACGCCACTGGGACGCAGCCCCAATCACATGCATTTTTTTTTTTGTTTTTGTTTTTTTTGGGGGGGCATCACTGCTCTCGGTGGTGGGAGTAGGAGGCCCAGCCCCACTGCTGGAATTGAACCCCCGCCCCAGTGGGCCGCAATCCCGTGCACAACCACTACGCCATCAGGGCTCAGCCCTCCATTTTTATAATCTCCTAATTTCATTTTTTTTGCTTACTCATTTGCCTAACAATATAGTAAGCTGCTTTAGGTTTGCATTTTGAAAGAAATATGACTTACTGATAATACAGTGTAAAAATGCTTTCAAGTGGATTCAGACTCATCGGGACCCCATATGTATCAGAACTATGCCTCATAAGTTTCTTTATGGTGGATAGTTAGGTAGTTGACAGCCAGTCCTTTCTTCCAAGGTGTCTCTGAGGGTACTAAAACTTCCAGCCTTTTAGGCAAAAGTGTTAACTTGCTTAACACCACCCAGGATATAGGGTAAACCAAAATCAAACTCACTGCCATTGAGTTGATTTTGACCCAGTGTGGTCCTATAAGAGTAGAACTGCCTCATAGGTTTCTGAAATGGTAAATCTTTGTGGGAGAAAAAAGCTTCAGGATTTCTTACTCAGGATATATATAGTACACTACATTTCAAGAGTCTGTAGTGGAGTCAGTTTTAGTAGGTCAAAACCAGAATGTGAAAAAACATTACGTAGGACAACATTGCATATAAAAGGCTGTTAGTTTCCGAGCTCTTTTCAATAAATCTAACTTTGTATCCTGTTATTAAAAAAAACTATCAATGGTTTCTAGAAATTTTTGAAAGCATGGGCTTTAGAATTAAAGTTCAGATTTTAGTTCTGCACATATTAGATATGTGACCTTGGTGAATTTAGTTATTCACTAACTTACAAAACCATTATCAACTGTAAAATGGGAAGAGTTCCATGAACTTTGTAGAACACTTGTGAGCCAGATATATGAAATGATTTACTCAGAACAAAGCTGAAGATTTGATAATGGCTATAAGCTGTTTTTTTGTGCACATTTCCTTAAACATGGGAATCCAGGCGAACTTCTTAACAAGTTTCCAATCACAAGAAATCCAAAACTATTACCTCTTTTTTGGGGGGGCGGGGGGAGGCGCATCACTGCCTCTGGTGGATCTGGGCGCTACCCAGTGCCGCTCCAGAGAGTCGCCGCTGGATTTGAACCTCCACGCCCTGGGCCTCAGTCCCGCTCTCAACCACTTATGCTACCGGGGCTCAGCCCAACTATTTTTACCTCTTAAGACTCTACTCTTTAGTGTTCCCTGTTGGAGCCTCTTTATTCTTAATATGTACAGGCTTGCTCACCACAGGATCACTCGATCAATCACTTTCTCTAGGGCAGGACTTCCCTGACCCACCCCATTTTCCATATTTCTTGGACCACAAGACGCACTTGACCATAAGACACCCAGTTTCTAGAGCAGGAAAACAAGAACAAAATATTCTGAGCCAAATAGTACCAGTATACTAAAATATTTATTAAAATAAAGCTAAACATGGTAATGTTTAACAGCGTAAACTCAACAGTAGTGTTAAGAACCATCATCACTTTCATTAACAAATGAAGGGAGGCGTACACTGTGCTTAATGTTGTGATCTGGCTAACATTGAAACTCCAGAAGACGGGACTTCCCCCAAGGAGCAGCGGACAATCAGCAAGCGCATGAGATCATAAACAAATGTTAGGGGGTACCACAACTTCATAAGATACATCCTTGTTTTCTCTCCACTCTGGGGGGAAGAAGTGCATCTTATGGTTCAAAAAATAGGGTACATCTCACATTATTCCATATTCCCTTAGTTTTTTCTCATGCCCTTACCTCTTGTTACATACCATGTTTCACTTTATACATTGATATTTCCTCAGAATAGTTCCTGGCACTTAACCACTGTCAACATGTGTCTTCCGATTCAGTGAATTCTTTTAAGACAAAATAGAACTGCCCCTCAGGTTTCTGAGACTTGAAATCTCTGTAGGAACACACAGTCTATGGAGCAGCTGCTGGATTTGAACTACTAACTTGGAGGTCAGCAGCCTAATATGTAACCTGTGCCACCAGCACTCCTAACCTGGCAATATCTTATTCCCTAATAAAATTGATTACAATTTATAGCAACTCTATAGGAGAGAGTTTCTGAAGCTGTAACTCTGGTTTGTTTGTCTAAATGGCAAAGGTACATTTGTTTTCTTGTATTCATTTAATTTTCTTGTGTAGTTGGCCATTTAATATCACCCAATATTGCAGATGACAATGTAAAACAAGGATTTCTTAATTATTAGCAAAATATATTAAGTTTATACATTTTAAGGTTTTATTGACACTTCATCCACATCAAGAAGAGTTGTATAATCTTTACCACAATCAATTTTAGGACATTTTCTTTTTCCTCTTACTCAGTTATTCATGTTTTCTTTTTTTCAATTTAGGCAAAAATATACACAACAAAGCAGTCTTCATTTCATCAACTTATACATGTATAATTCAGTGCCATTGGTTTATTTATCGTGTTGTATGAGTGTTAGTGATATCCCTTTCCATATCATTTCACCGCCATTAAAATTAACTCAGTGCAGAGCAAAGCAAAACCTCTTAACTCTCCTTTACCCATGGTAACCATTGGTCAAATTTGGTCTCTTAGTTTAGTAGTTTTCTTGGGGCAATATTCACGTATTGTACACTTCCTTTGTTAAAGATCTTTTTTCAAAACAGTTGCACATACATCATCACAACCGGTACCTTGCCTTCTAGTCCCCTCACTCCTGACAGGAGTAGAAGGCCTCATCTTTAGAAGAGTTGCTGGTGATTTTAAACTGTCGACCTTGTGGTTTGGAGCACAATGATGAAACACTATGTCACCAGGGCTTATAATAGATGTTACATAAATATGTTTGAACAATAAGTCCAAAAAACTCTTCAGACTCACTGTCATTGAGCTGGTTCCAGTTCAGAGCGACTCTATAACATGCAGTAAGTATTCAGTATATCACTCATGTTATTTTGTCTTTGCCTACCTACCACTAATAAACCACTCACTAATTTGAAATGCAGGCACGCCCTCTGGTTATAAATGGAGCCCTTCCTAAGTGTGTCTTTAAGGTTCTTTAAGTCACATTTTAGGTAACTTGAAATGGGTTCTTAGGGTTATTTTGCCTTCCTTTAGCAGGGAAAAACAAACAAACCAAAGTATTTAATGATTTGGGCTGAGCCCTGGTGGCTTAAGTGGTTGAGTGTGGGACTGTGGACTGCGGGCTTGACAGTTCAAATCCAGCGGCTGCTCTCAGGAGCAGCACTGGGTAGCGCCCACAACCACCAGAGGCAGTGATGCCTACCAAACAAACAAAGTATTTAATGATTTAAAAGCTTCCCAAGCAAGTGAAGGTGGTTGTGATGGATTTTTTTGTGGGGTGGGATGCGGGGTGGGGTGCCTCACTGCCCTTTGGTGGTTATGGGAGCTACCCAGTGCTGCTCCTGAGAGCCGTAGCTGGATTTGAACCACCAAGCCCGCGGGCTGCAGTCCCACACTCAAACACTTAGGCCACCGGGGCTCAGCCCGGATTTTTTTTTTTTAATTGGGTTTGGTTCTGTCCTTTCAAAAAGAGGGCAAATTTGCATAACACTAAATGATAAAGGTAACTTGTCCCTATGTAGGAGTTGCTGACATTAGTGCATCTATGGTATCAGTTATATTGGAGCTTCCAGAGAAAACTTAAGAAAAAGTGAAAATACAAACATTATAACTTCTTTTTGGGGGGGATCACTGCCCTCTGGTGGTGGGAGTAGGAGGCCCAGCCTTTGCTCCTGTGGAGCTGCTGCTGGAATTGAACCTCCATCCCAGTGGGCCGCAGTCCTGTGCACAACCACTACCCCACGCCATGGGACTAAGCCCCATGTCTTTTATTTTTTAAGGTAAAAAAAAAATGACATTTAAATAATATCTTTGTTACATTCAAAATGTTGATACAAGGAATCGACTTTAATGATTGATGTAAACCCACCCCCACCCCCCAACGTTCAACAGAAATGTGGGGGCAAGGAGACAGTGCACAGTGTAAGATATGAAAATAATAATTTATGATTTATTGGGTTCACAAGGGTGGGAGGGAAGAAAGAGGAACTGATACCAAAGACTCAAGCAGAAAGAAAATGTTTTGAAAATGATGGCAACATGTGTCCTAATGTGTTTGATACAGTCGATGTGTGGATTTTTATAAGAGTTGTAAGAACCCCCAATAAAGTGATTTATTAATTAAAAAACAATAAGATCCAATATATACAATTACAGTATATTCAAGTAAGCAAGCATTCTCTTAAAGTTTTCTACGTTGTTTATCTCGTTTTGTGGCCGATTGGTTTCTCACTGAGAGAAAACTGAGACTTGTAGTTCTAGCCCAGATCTGTAGTGTCATTGTCAGCTGGACTCTACTCCATGCTGGTGATTTTGGGTTTGGTGTGGATCTTTGTATTTTAAACACATCATATTTGTGATGGTAAATATTATTTAATTTTTTCCAGGAATCCTGGAGTGACTCTTGGGAATGGCAACCTATAATTATACCTGTAATCAAAATAGCATTAATTTTAAGAGAAATAAAAGAATGTAAAATTTGAAAATTATAAGTTTGCATCTTCAAAATCTTAAATAAGCACTGGTTTTTAACATAGCTGTACTAAGTATTGTCAACAGTAGAGTGAAAAATAATAGTCCCATAACATGATGCTGAGAATGTAAATTGACATAATCTTGTTCTAAAGCAAGAAAGTAAAAATTTAAAACTATGGAAGATAGTCTTTTGTACATTCAATAAATACTTAATCCCAGGTCCTCAGCAACGTTTCAATATACAGTATTGAGTAAGTTGGCAATCTATATGCATGATGTAGTGGCGGAATGATACAATTGAAAACAAAAACAGTGACTGCTGGATTCTGTGAGAGGAGGGAATTAAAAAAAGTACTTTGGGAAAGCCACTTTGAAAGAGTTTCTATGTGCTAAGTGCTTTAAGTATATTATTACATACTACTTGCAATCCTATCACTTAATAAGCATCATTACACCTATTTTTGTACAGACCATACAAAAACTTGACAAGAATTTGTTTAAGATCAGAGCTGTTACTTAGCATTGCCGCTACTAACCTTAAAACTCATATACTGGTATTTCCAAATAAGAGTTACACTTCCAGAAAAATTTCTAAAGATGTAAATGTGCAAACAAAAACTCAAGTGAAAATATGCACCACAGTAAGATTTATAAATGTGAAAAAAATGCTTGATGGTAAGCAGTCATTTTATCTTGTTATTGAGTGGATTCCTGCTATAAAGAGTCTGAGTGTGTGACAGTGTAACTGTGCTCCCCCTCCTGAGGAGTTCCCATGGTTTACTTTGCAGAAGTAACTCTCCCTGTGTTTTTTTCCTTAGACATACCTGTTGAATTCAAGGTTCTTTTTCTATAATCTTTCTTGTAGCTGCCAAGCATGTTAATTGTTTGCAATACCTTGGGGATCCAAGGAGTTCTTAGGTCAGTTATACTCTACCCATTAAGAGTCATGTCTTGATAAATATTGAATGATAGTGATGATGCTTTTTTTTTTAATGCAGGTTATAAATGGGGAGCTAATAATTAGTGTAAGAATTTAGAAAATGTTCTGAAATTGATTGTGGTAATGCCTGCACACACTTTTAGTATGTTTATATCATTGGGTTGTATGAAATTATATGCCAGTATCAAGTTTTTAAATGGGTTACACAATACAAACAAAATGAGTTTTATTAGTATTAAAAGAAATCCCTTGAGTCAATGGTTAAGTATATTTAAGTATTATTGATTTGGATAGGATGCTTGAAATCAGGACCTTTTTCTGTGCAAATCAGAAAATTATTCAGAATAAGTCATTTCTGAAGTAATGTTGAAACTGACAGCCTAACTTTATAAAAGTACAACATGTTTTTGCTAATGATTGTATTGTAGCATATACATTACTTTCCTAGACCTGTTGCATACATTTAAAAATAGTTGCCTTGTTTAGGATGAAGACTAAGAAGAACAAATTGCCTAGTTCACATTTTCCCCAGTAAACTCAGTGAAAAGAGATTGACATTTAAAACTTTATCAGTCTTCTAAAATATGCTAGTACTTTATTTCTCAGACTTATAAGCATAACTGAGCATTTGCTATTGCAGGACACTTACAATTTGTTAAGTTTGTAAAAAATGACATTTTGTCTTACTGATTGGGATCTGTATATCTCCTGGTTTATTTTCATAAATATGTTTATAGTGTGAATGGCATTCCTTACAAATTCAAAAGATTATTTGCTTTAGTAATGTAGAAAAACGAAGGAATAACCTAATTTAGTGTTTTTGAGGGGTAGATTCCAGTTTCTAGAGAGTTTAGTATGTTTTTAAAAGAGAAAGCGACTTGAAAACAACATCTTCTGGCAGTACAAGATGAAGTCATTAGAGGAACAACGTGGTGGTCTGCTTCCATAAAGACTGACAGCCTTGCAGACCGTGTGTATAATTCTACTGTCTTGTAGCGTCTCTGGGAGTCAGCACTGATCAGCCAGTAGTGGCTTTTTGCTTGGTAAAAAACACAGCATTAGTAACTAAATTTTACAAGGAAGTGACTAGAAAGCAGTGCTTTTCTCTTGAATGCCAAATATCATTTTCCAAATTCATTAGTCTGTGACCCACTTACTTTCCCATTACAGCTTTTGTTGTATGGCATTTATTTTTATTTCATACACCTCTTATCACAATCCATCCATCCATTCACGGTATGTCAAGCACATTTGTACATATATTGCCCCCCACATTCTCAAAACATTTGCTTTCTATATAAGCCCTTGGCATTGGCTCATTTTTCCCCTCCCTCCCTACTCCACCTTCCCTCATGAACCCTTGATAATCTATAAATTAATATTTGTCATACCTTACACTGTCTTCTGCCTCCTCTTACCCACTTCCCCGTTATCCATACCCCAGGTAAGAGGTTATATGTAGATCCTTATAATGGGGTCCCTCTCTCTACTTCACTTTCCCTCCACCCTCCCATTATCGCTACTCTCACCACTGATCCTGAAGGGATCATCTGTCTTGGATTCCTTATGTTTCTGGTTCCTATTTGTACTTAAGTACATCCTCTGATCTAGCCGGACTTGTAAGGTAGAATTGGGATTATGATAGTGGGGAGGAAGAAACATTGAAAAACTAGAAGAACATTGTATGCTTCATCATTGTTACACTGCACCCTAACTGGTTTGTCTCCTCCCTGTAACTCCTCTGTAAGGGGAAGTCCGTTACCTACAAATGGGCTTTGGATCCCCAACTTGTACTCCCCCTCATTTGCAATAATGTAATTTTTAGTTCTTTGATGCCTGATACCTACTATGGCATTTATTTTTAATGTTTCAAAGGCTTAGTAATCATGATACATCTTATAGATTAAAAGTGGGAAAAAACCCAAAAGTATGTTTTTTTTAAGTATGTTATTCATATACACGATGCAATGCAAAATGGTTTCATACACTGCATTGATATTCTCAGAGTTAATTTCATAAAAATGAGTTTCTTTTATAGGGAAATATGAATACAAGATCACAAAATTGTATTATTGGTTATGTTTGCTATGGTTAACATTGAGTAGGATAGTGTTTTCCTCCTTAAAGGTTAATAAAATTTAATTTTGTATAAGATTTTAAATTGAAATAAACAGCAAGTCATTTGCATGCACTACCACAATCAATGGTATAAAGAATGAATGAATCAATGAATGAATGAATCAATCATACAACTCAGAAATCCACTAGGTAAAGATAAGAGTTCTCTTCACACAGAATCCAGGATAGCTGAATTTCTAAGGACCAATAATAAGAGTAGCGATATCCTGAGGGTAGGGGGGTAAAGGGGAAACCTTTGATGCATACCCCCTCCCCCACCCCCAGGAGGAAGAGCAACTGAAGCTGGGCTGATTGGAGACGATGGATGGTATAAAATATGAAAATAAGAATAATTTATGAGTTTTTTAAATTTATCAGGCTTCATGAGGGAGGGGTAGGAAGAGAAGCTGATACCAAGGGCTCAAGGAGAAAGAAAATGTTTAGGGAATAATGATGGCAACATACGTATGATTGTGCTTGATACAATGGCTGTACAGATTGTTATAAGAGCTATAAGGACCCCCAGTAAAACGATTTATTAAAAATTTAAAAAATCCATTAGTTTTATTACCACCACTAATAATTATGAAGCCCATATTGTGCCACGATTAGGCTTTTATAAGCTTTATAGTTAAAGCATATTTGCTATTTTGTCACCAATGACAGTAGAAGATATAAGTGACCAAAAACTTGTTTCAGGACTGACTGATTTGCTCAGGTACATATCTCATCAGTTTATAGAGCTTAGACTAGAACCAGTTTACTCAACCTAAATATTCTTTCCTAGATATTATATTATCTCCCCACTAAAGAAGTGCTTATACACAAGGGTAAATAAGTGCCCTAGTTTTTGCAACTTTCAAAAACTGAAGAAGTGGCATGTTAAAATATTTACGCTACATGAAAGAAGAGGTAGGAACCACTATTAGGGTAAAGAAATGCCCTAGTTTTTGCAGCTTTCAAAAACTAAGTAAGTGCCATGTTAAGATGTTTGCGCTACATGAAAGAAGAGGTAGGAACCACTATTGTTGAATTGTCATATATTTAGCGTGGTCACAGAGAAGACCAAAAGAGAAAATACTTTATTTATCTTAAAGAAAAGAAATCTGAGGCATAGAGAAGTTAGGAAAATGTTAATGTGACAGGTTTAAGTGATAGCAGGTCTTTCAGAGTGCTCGTACTCCTCCTGTTAGATTTATCCTTTTTTAGCAAAGGAATCATTTAATGTGTTATGCTTTGCCAAGTGCTATAGCTGAGTAATCTTAAGATGCATTTTTATTTACTTAAAATGCTACACTTAAATCTTAACAGAATTCTACCTAAATACAATTTCTGGTAGTAAAAGCAAACTGAGGCCCCCCGCCCTGCCCCTCCATCAAAGCTATATTACTATTTATTCATTTATAAATATTATATGGCTAAGCATGTAGCACACTTGGGGATGAATTATGGTTAACTTTCATATGCTTCAGAAACTGAATCTTAATATAGATTATCTCACCTGTCTAGTAAAGTTCCACCTATAAAGCAAAACCAAAAATATCACAGATCCTTACTTCAGTCCTGAGGTATTATTTATGCCCTTTTTTTCAAATGGGAAGATTAAAGTATATAAGAGAAATAATGCAGTTAGTTAAAAGCTGTGGGTCTGTGATTCCAACACAGACTGGTTAACTTCAGAGATTCCAACCACATTATTTGGGATCTCAGTAAATTATTACTCTTCAGTTGACTGGCTTTTATCAGCTCTATTTATTTAGCCCAAAGAGGGCTAAATGGTAGAAGAACTCCATGGTAGAAGAGATTGGTTTTTGTTGTGTTAAGTATTACATAATGTGTACCAACAGCATAATTACATGCTTAAGTTATATTCTTAGAGAATAAGAGTAAAAAATCAAAATGCCGTGGATTCTTTTAAATTAAATTAATTTCAAATGTGCTTTTGGTTTTTATTTTAGGTTGAAGAATCTTAGTAGCTTAAATAACAGTATTTTTATGTGTTGTGTTTTGTATAAGTACACACAGACATACAAATTAGTATCTTAACATTGTCAAAGACCAAGGAACTCCAAAGTCAAGGTTTCCAGTGCTTTAATTCTTTACAGTACTAGAAAGACTCAAGTTTCTCTCTCAGGGAGTCTGGTGGTTTCGAATGGCAGACCTGTGGTTAGAAGCCCAATTTGGAACCCACTATGCCCAAGAGTTCCTTATTATAAAATAAGCACTGATAAAAATATAATTGAGTACCGAGGTTGAGAAAATAGTTAAGTGTTTCACTACTTGAATGAAAAGTTGTAAGTTTGAACACACCCAGAGGCACCTCCAAAAATAGACCTGAAGATCATTTAAAAAACTCCATGTGGGCCTAAGCCTCGGTGGCGTAGTGGTTGAGTGCGGGACTGTGGCCCACGGGCTTGGCGGTTCAAATCCAGCAACGGCTCTCCAGGAGCAAGGCTGGCTAGCTCCCAAGACCACCAGAGGGCTGTGATGCAAAAAACAAAAACAAAAAACTCCATGAAGCAGTTTCTCATGAAGCAGTTCTGCTTCACATACAGGGAGCCTACTTCTCACACTTCTCACAACTTCTCAGTTGAAATTAAATTGACTGAGTGGCAATCAAGATTATATATCAACCCCTGGTATAGTGGTTAAGTGCTTGCCTCTGGACTGAAAGATTGATGGCACAAGCTACTGTCCCACCAAATCCTTTAAATGTTGCTATTTGACATATTTACGGGTATTAGATTACTACTTAGATTAATCCAAACAAAATTAATCACATTAGGAATATAATTGCTCACAGGAGTTGATATCTAGTCTTGATTGCCATTGATTTCTTCGCCTAGTCTAAAACTAAACTTGTTTTCATCCATCTACCTGGAAAACCATTTATCCAGATTTTTTTTTTTTTTTTTGGCATCACTGCTCTCCAGTGGTGGGAGTAAGAGGCCCAGCCCCACTGCTGGAATTGAACCTCCGTCTCAGTGGGCCGCAGTCCCGCGCACAACCACTATGCCACCGGGGCTCAGCCTAGCCAGATTTTTTACATGGCTTTTTTCTTTCTTTTTACCTTTCTAATCACAACTCATATATACAAACATTGTGTCAAGCACATTTGTACATATGTTACCATCATCATTTTCTTTTTTGGGGGGGAGGGCATCACTGCCCTCTGGTGGTGGAAGTAGGAGACCCAGCGTTGCTCCTGGAGAGCTGCTGCTGAATTTGAACCTCCAACCCAATGAGCCACAGTCCCGCACACAACCACTATGCCACCGGAACTCAGCCCACCATCATCATTTTCGAAACATTGTCTTTCCACTGTCTCCTGGAATTAGCTCTTTTTGCCCCTCCCTTCCCCACCTTGTCTCCCTTATGAACTCTTGATAATTTTTACATTATTACTATTTTATATCTTAGACTGACCAATGCCTCTCTTCACCCACTTCTGAGGGGGTTATATGTAGACCATTGTGATCCATTCCCCCCTTTCTTCCCTGCCCTCACCCCCTTCCCTTTCCCCTCCTGATATTGCTACACTTGTTATTGAGCTTGAGGGGTTTAGCTGCCCTGTTTCCCTGTTTTTCCAGCTGTTAACTGTACCAGTATATGTTCTGGTCTAGCCGAATTTGTAAGGTAGAATTGAGTCATGGTAGTGGGGAAAGAAGTTTTAAAGAAGTAGAGGAAAGTTGTATGTTTCATCAGGGCCTTACTGCATCCTGATGAACTCGTCACTTCTTTGTGACCCTTCTGTGGGGGGATGTCCACTTTTCTACAGATGGGCTTTGGCTCTCCCTTTCCACTCTCGTTCCCCAGCATTTGCGTTGATAAGATGTTTTGGTCTGAGTCTTTGATGCCTGATCCCTAATCCCTTAGCCTCTTCCTTTCTTGAACACCACCACAGAGAGATCTTTTCTTATCAAGTTATTGAAAATAATTGTTTCCCATCTTTAATCAATGTTCACTATCCTTTATTTTCTTCGTAGTTACTATTATCTGGGATCATATTCTTTTGTTTACTTGCTTATATCTCTTTCCCTTGAATGTTGGCTACATGAATGTGAAGACTTGTACTGTTCCCCAGCATTTATAATCATGTTTAGCAGAGAATGACACTCAAATGGGATTTAACTGTTAATATTTGTAATGCTAACACCCATCTGGTAGGGCTTAAATGTAAAATAGGCAACTAATATCCAATTGCTATCTCCAAACAACTTCTTTAAATTTTTGTATTCTAGAAGAGAAATCTTTTTAAAAGTATGGAATGTTAGGGTTGTTGTGACCTTGACAACGATCTATTTCTTAGGTCCCCAAATTTATTAGTTTACTCTGCCCCTTTTTCGGGGGATGGGGGAGAAAGCACTGCTCTGGCAATTTAAACTTATTGTACTATATATAGGCCTTGAAAATCCAGGATAAATCTTAAGGCTGCTTTTGCCACACTCGCACCCCCTTTTAGTGGCCCCCCTCCCCAGAGAGCAAGTGCACTATGGGTAACACTGATCTAGTCCATAGGTCCTAAAACATACTATGGAAACAAACACCTTAGACTTTCAGCATATTTAACAAATTCCCCAAAGCATTTGAATATAATAATTTTACACATGCAACTGTTTCAGGCTATGTGATTCTCACACAGATACATACACACTTAATTGTACTTGGGAGACAACCATCTCAGCTTCCAGGTTAACAGAACTTGGCCTGACATGTCTTTGAATATCCTTAGAATTTCTCATTAAAGTGTATAGCTCCATTAACAAAACCAAAACATCTTATTGAGGGCTCCTACAGCTTTTGTAACAATCTTTATTTTTTTAATTAGAAAAACTAAAGCTAGACCTACTCAGATACCAAATCATAAAAACTACACCTCTGAGGCAGACCTTTGTATACTACAGAAATCACAGCCAAGTTCAAGGCTGATCTGCTTTGTGCCTGTAAATTTGTAAAATGCAGCATCAATATGATACATTGTTTGTTTTGACTTTAATATACTTTATTTTTCAAAATTTTTTCTGTTTTTTTTTTTGGGGGGGGCCATCGTTGGTGGTAGTGGGAGCTACCCAGCCTTGTTCCCGGAGAGCTGCTGCTGGATTTGAACCGCCAAGCTAATGAGCTGCAGTCCTGCACTCAATCACTACACTACCGGGGTTCAGCCCTTGTGATTTTTATCAATATGTTATTTTTTAAAATGTGAGCAGCTTTGGACATTGCAGGAAGTCAAACTTGAAACAAAATTACCTCTTTCATATTTCTTTATCAATTTAATTTGGGGTAGTAGCCTGTATCTGCTAGATGATCAGGTGGGAAGAGAAGAATTCCCATTTAAAAATACTTTACTTGAAAACAATTTGTTGTGTAGCACTAAAATAAATGAAAAACAATTTGCAGGGTAAGTCAAATTTAAGGACAAATGAACCTTCATATTTCTCAACTTCTAATTTTTATTGTCAAAAAAAGCTGGCTATTTATGTTTATAAATATTAATGTTTCAATTTAAATATTAACCCCACAAAATGACACAATATAAAATTGAAATGATGAGCCCTAGTAGGTTACAAGTTGGGCTGCTTTAAATATTAGGGAGTTATGTAAAGCCATATAAAGCCATATAATGAGTAGGTTACAAATTGGGTGGTTAATCACAAGATCACCAGTTCGAAAACACCAGCTGCTCTGCAGGAGAAAAGTGTGGCTTTCTATGCAGGGGTCCTCAAACTATGACCACCAAAGACAACTAGTCCGCCAGGTGTTTTTAGCAGCTGACTCATCCTGGCCCTGCAGTGAATTTGTTCATGGTTGGTTTGTTTTTTTAACTTTAGTCCTGCCCTCCAATGGTCTGAGGGACAGTGAAATGGCCCCCTATTTAAAAAATTTGAGAACCCCTGATTTATGGTGTTAGAAAGCCTCAGGAACAGTTCTGTTCTGTAGGGTGCTATGAGTCTGAAAGTGAGTTGAGTTGAATATAAAGCCAAAAGGAGTTAGGTCCTTTGGGTGACAAAGAAATGGAAAATAGTCAAATGTTAGCATCTCTCTGGAATATTATTTTGGGAGACATTTACTCTGGTTTGATATCAGTATCTTTAAAATGGATACAGCATCAAATCACATTCTATTATCCCAAACTTTGAATGAAATCCAGATTATTTTTCTGATTTAGAAACTTTTTTCATTTTAGAAAGGTAAAGTAATACATATAATATGGGAGGATTTTTAAAAGTTAGTGAAAAAAGTACTCTTAATTTTACATTTCCATGACCTTTTTTGAATCCCCCATATATAATACTATAATGTATAATGTCCGTTTCCGGACTGACTTGTGATCCCATAAGACTATAAGACAGTTTGGAATTCCCAATCAGAGAATGGGAAATAGTAAACAATAGAAAATAATAAATGCAAAAATTTCCCACATGTAATATGTATCTATCTCATGTCTCTTCTATGTGCTCTCAAATGTGCTGCCAGGGTATAATGATACAGTATATTCATAACCTGTAATAATTATGTCATGAGAGTCATAATACATGTTTATGCAATGGGCTTATGTATGTACTGTACTCGTGTATGAACTTTATGAAAAGTTTATGCATGACAGTATATGATTCAACTTACAGGCAGTAGCATCCAATCTTGTGTATCACATGTCTCTTGAGTTTTATAGCATTACCTTTGTTAATTTTCTTTAAAAAATATTTCCGTGAAGTGCATCATGGCTCCTAAATGCAGTATTAGTGATAGCAGCAAGAGGAAAAGGAGGAATATTCATCTTGAAGTGATGCAAGCAGTTATGAAACAGCACAAATGTGAAAAATCTATGAATGCAACTGCTTGCAGTTTAGGCACATCCCAATCGACAGTCCTCAAAACAAAACAAAGAAAAAGTCTTCAAGTCTTAAAGGATTGACTTCACTGAAATTGAGTGTAAGTCTGAGTGAGGAGTGAGTGAGTGAGTGAGTGGCAGACAGACTGAACAACAGACTAAACAGCATCAGATAGGGAGAAATAACCTGGATTGAGGACCAAATTCCCATTGGCATGTGGAGCGTTGTTAACGCCTAAGCTTATTTGAGGTGCTTAAAGAATAAACAGGATCAGGGCTGGATGTGATCACACATCACCCCAGTCACATTATATCCTGCTTCACAGAAACACTTGATGACACTTAGCTTTTGAGGTGGGGTTATGGTGGTGGGAGTAGGAGGCCCAGCCTTTGTTCCTGTGGAGCCGCTGCTGGAATTGAACCTCCATCCCAGTGAGCCGCAGTCCCGCGCACAACCACTACACCACTGGGGCTCAGGCAGGTTATTTTTAAAATTTCTCTTCAGCTTAGAGCCTGGTACTTATTAAATACTAATAAATATTTACTGATTGCATTGTTACTTCTGCTAGGCCTTGGTTTTGCAGAGAGCTTTTATTAGATTAGGTTTGTAGTGCGTCCTCATGACTTTTAAAATTGTCCAAGTAACCAGAAGGTTAATAAATGTTATATTTTGCCTTTGCACATTGGCATGGCTTAAATGACTTCATAATTGCACTCTTATCTGATTTTAATTAACCTGTGCAAATAACTTCTGAAATCAAAATATCAGGAATTAGGCCACACTGTATAGTCTACTGAAGAATTCAAATTCTAGCCACAAGTTTAGGGGTCTTCATGTCACTCAATCCAACTTCCAACCAGCTCTGTTCAAGTTTGGGCAAGTTTGTAATTTGCTCAGGACAGTGCACACAGTTTATCATTTTATGAGCCAAAGAATACACACCAGCACCAACCATGGGAAAATCTAAAGCTTGAAACCTCTTTTATTCTCTCCTCATGGACTTTGAACACATCGCTTTTTAGGTACACTGATTTGTAACAATATGCACAATATTGTCAGTCAAAGAAGCTCACCTGAACCTCTGTGTCTAAAGATTTTGTTGAGGCTTGATTCTGATTGGCAGAAGATTGAACATCATGTCCAGTTTCCATTCTCTCTGAGTGAGGGCTGCCATCACATTGCTGAAAGGCTTTTATGACTTAAGCATGGTTGGTTCACATACTGGATTATCTTATTAGCATGAAATATCATTCTTAAGAGATCCACAACAATTTTCCAGTCACTAGGGAAATTCCATGGATTTAAGCTGGCCACCAACTGGAGCATGGCACAAAGACCGGATCTCTTTGGGTAAAGTTACTTCCTCATTGTATACGTCTAAAATATTTCAGATATTCAGGAAACAGCAGGTTTCTCTATGTTAGGTACTGAATATTTGCAATAAGGATACCAAATTTTTAAAAGATGTGTTTTGGTGCTTTTTTTTTTAAGTATGTAATTTTTACTGTGTGCTACTATGTCACATCCTTTTCTTAAAATTGAAATCTAATTGATTTATTTGATAACTGGCTAAGCTATACAGGTTGTAATCACATATCTAATAGCATAAGTTGAAAATAATAAAAAGGAAAAACAAATCAAGTTCATTCTGAACACTTATATAGAAGAAAAAATTCACTGTCCCGAGTTGATACTGACTCAGCCACCCAATAAGCTAGAACTGCCCCTATGAGTCTGAGACTGCAGCTGTTAGGGGACTAGACAGCCCGCCTGCTCCTGCAGAGCAGCTGGTAAGTTTGAACTGCTGCCCTTGGGAACCACAGCCCAGCATATCACCACTGTGCCACTAGAGGTCCTTTTTGTAGAGAAAAAAGATGGAGGTTATTAGTGGAACAAGTTCAAGTAGAAATTTAAGTGTAGTTATGGGTGATGTTAAAAAAGTAAAGAGGGGGAACCAATTCCAGGGATCTACATATAACCTCCTCTCTGAGGTACGGACAACAGGGAAGTGAGTGAAGGGACACGTTTGACAGTGTACGATATGAAAAAGTAATAACAACTTGTAAATTATTAAGGGTTCATGGGGGAGGGGTTGGGGGTGGGGCATCATGGGGAGCTGGTACTGTGGTCCTAAGTGGAGGGAGGGTGTTTTGAGAGTGATGATAGCAACAAGTGTGCAAATGTAGTCTGCATACATTTGACGTGTGTATTAATCATGACGGGAGTTGTACGAGCCCTCAATGAAATGATTTATATTAAAAAACAAGGGGGAAAGAGGAGCTTATACCAAGGACTCAAGTAGAAAATATTTGGAAATGAGGGTGGCAACATGTGTACAAATAGGCTTGTTGCAAATGATGTATTGAATGTTGTAAGAGCTGTAAGAGCCCCCAACAGTCATTGAAAAATAAGTAAAGATAATAAATTTATATTTGAAGGTATTAAAATTTTAGCTAAAAATTCAGATTTTTAGTATTTCAGATTTTAAATGTTCATAGAAGTGTTTTCTTTTACTTATGTATTTCTCATTGCTTCTCGGCCTTTGGGCTGAGATCAAGTGTAATTATATACGTCTCAAGTTTTAGTGCCTTAGAATCTAATGAGGTCAATAGATGATAGATGCAAAAAAAGCAAACTCACAGGTAGTGAGTTGATTCTGATTTATGGAGACTGTATAGAACAGGTAGGACTGCACCTGAAGGTTTTTGAGATTATAACTCTTTATAGGAGTATGATGCTGTTTCTTTCCTCCTCAAAGCAGTGTAATGATTTCGAACTGGTCACTTTATAGTCAGCAGCCTTCTGCATAGCTACTATTCTATCAGGGTTCTTCAGTGGATGATGGTACGAGTATATTAGTTATCGTAGTGTTAGTTATAAATGGTGGTAAGAGCATATTCATTATTATAGTAAGCAACAGCATTCAATAAAATTACATATTCTGGATAACCTAATGTTATTGGCATTTCATAATAAAATTAACTTACAGGAATAGTTATTTTTGTATATTAGAATACCTTGTTGATAAGTAAATGTGTTTTAAGTAAAATAGAAAAGCATGTTTAATAGGAATGTTTAAGTAAAATAGAAAAGCATGTTTAATATATATAGAGGGAACAGAAAACTATCTTCTGTGTAGTAGCTGGTAGTTTTGAACTGTTGCCCTAGTAGTTAGCAGCCAACGTGTAACCCGTTAAGTCACCAAAGCTTAAGTTAATGATCTCATGGCTGACGAGTCAATTCTCACTTCAAATGACCTGAAAGACAGAATACAACTTCCCCTGCTGGTTTCCAAAACTATAATTCTTCACAGGAATAGAAAAAGCTCCATCTTTTTCTGACAGAGCATCTGGTGGATTCCATGCTGACCTTGTGGTTTGCAGCCCGATTTGTAATCCGTGCCACCAGATCACCTCTAAGTATAATCATGGATGTGGGCTTCTTCTTCTTCTTCTTTTTTTTAAGATGTGAGTTTTAAAACAAATTTTCTTTTATAGCTCTCCAGGAGCAAGGCTGGGCCGCCTACTCCCACCAGAGGGCAGTGATGCCCCCCCCCCCAATTTTTTTTCTTTTATTAAGGAAATTCTAGTCTTGTGCTTTTAGGTGCCATAAAGTTGGCTCTGATTCATAGCAACCCAAGTTCCACCAAATGTCATGAAATGCTGCCAGGTTCTGTTCCATCTTTAACGAGGGTTCATATGTGGACTCATTGTTACCACGTCAGGGCATCGTGTTGAGGGTCTTCCTCTCTCTAGTTGCTCTTTTCTGTTATTAGGCCTGGTCTCGTTTTCCAGTGACTGGGCTCTTCTGATAACGTGTCCAAAGTATGTGAGGCAAAGTTCCACCTTTCTTGGTCCTGAGGAGCATACTTTCGAGACAGATTTGTTCATTCTTCAGGCAGTTTATGGTTTACAGTTAAATTTTTTATGATTGGTGGATATTAGATTTTATGAAATTTCTTTTCTATGATAGTTGATCTGATCACATGGTTTGTCATAAACATTATTGACCTTTTTTGTGTAACACATTTATTGAGTTACAATTTATATTCTAAACAGTTCACCCATTTAAATGACACAGTTCAGTGACTTAGTCTATTTACATATTACTCAATTTTAGACAACTTTGATTAACCCAAGAAGAAACTTAGTACCCATTAGTAGTCTCTCTTCACTTCCTCAGTGACTGGTTCTGTTGGCTATTGTTGAATTGGTCTCCAACTCATTGTGATCTCAGGCATAACAAAACAAAACACTGCTGCTTCATTGCCATCCCCCTCTTCAACTTCAGATCAACCACTGATCTGAATCCATATGGGATGTTCATAAACTGAATTTTTGAAGTGTGATTTAGTGTGGAAGTTTTGTGGAAACTTACAAGCTTCCACTGGCAGGTGAGTGATGGTTTCTCATCCGGTGAATTGGCGAATAACTCGTAATCTTCATGGAAGGAGATTTCTACCACCCGACCAGAGGCTGTTGTTGGCAACTGTCAAGTTGGCCCGTGACTCTGGGTAATCGCATGCGTAACAGATTCTACCTGGTCCTGCACCATCTCTATGATCAGTTGTGGATCAGATCATAAATCTATTTTCATAAACCAAAATGGTACAAAGATGCAATCATCTTTATTTATGAGGGACAGTTTAATGTTCTTAGACCCCATATAACTTCCTAATCCATACCATGGGACATCAAACCTAAAACTCTTAAGACAAAAGGTTCATGGAAAAATTCTATTATTTTAAAATTTAATTTTCCAGTAAGCTTTTTGAAATCCCCTTGTATGGTAAATACACAATTTTTAATGAGCTGAATTAATACATATTTGGGATGTAGTTTTGGGGAACAGAGTTTGGATACCACTCCTCTGCTTTGGGGTTGTGCTGTTCCTTTTATGACTCTCTACTAAATACATGTTCAGTAGTAGTTTTTCTGTATATTTTTTTTCTGTAAGAGTACAAGTCCTCTTTAGATGTATTTTAGGTAGTGAAACAGATGGTGATTTAGGCATTTCATAAAAAGGGATGAAAACTTTTGAAGCTATTATTTATTCATTCATCAATTGATGACCGTTGGATCATAGAAGCCAAAATGTAGAAAACCAATGTTTGGTTTTCAGAACCATTGCCATTCAGAAATTAGAAGATGTCAAGTTGGTATTATTTATTTCTACCTTTGGTAGAATTCACTCATAAAGCATCGAGGTTGGAGGTTTTTAAAGTAGGAACTTAAATTATTTTTTGCCCCTATACATAACAGACTGTTTAGACCAAGGTTTTATTCTGTCCTTTGAAGTCATTGAGGACTTGGTTCATTTCATCTGAATTATCAAATGCTTATGTGTAGTTTTAGTATTTCCTTATTATGGTTTTAATATCTGGTTCTATAGTGACAATACTCTTTCCCCCTACACTCCTCCCAACAGCATTGGCCACTCTTTAACAACTTTTTGTTTACAAATTTTTCTAGAGGTGTAGTAATATCAACACTTTCCCATCAAGAACCAAATTTTGGTTTCACTTATTTTTCAGTTTAAGTTCATTGCTTTTAGCTTTGTTGATTTTTATCTTTATTTAATTTCTCCGTATTTTCTGTTTTTAAAATGTAAAATGCAGTAATTAAAATGTTAGCTTTTTATGAAGATGGTACTGAAAGACCAAGAAAGCCCATACTCCTCCCCAAAATGCTTTAAAGCCAAAGCAAAGCATTAAAAGTCGGGAAGGTTATGCTAAAAAGTATCCACAGCCACACACAAAAAAGATCCACATGTCAACCACCTTCCACAGCCTAAGACACTGAGGCTAAGGATATCCTCAGACGAACTCCCCCAGGAGAAACAAGCTTGACCACTGTGCCATCATCAAGTTTCTCCTGACCACTGGGCAGCAATGAAGAATACTGAAGATAAACACTTGAGTTCTTTGTGGATGTGAAGGTCAACAAGCAGTAGATTAAACAAGCTATGAGCAGCCCCACGATGTTGTCAGAGCCAAGGTCAACCCCTTGACCAAGTTTCAGAGAGCATTTGTTCAACTGATTCTTGAGTGATGCTTTTGATGTTGCCAACAAAATCAGAATCAGCAGGTTAATAATACTAAATACAAGCTTTTCTACTATCAAAAAAATTAAGCTTATATCACTGATTCCAGATACTTAAAAAAATATATAAACAGAGATAATTTAAAA
The DNA here is from genome assembly GCA_004026705.1 of Nesogale talazaci. Taxonomy (NCBI): domain Eukaryota; kingdom Metazoa; phylum Chordata; class Mammalia; order Afrosoricida; family Tenrecidae; genus Nesogale; species Nesogale talazaci. The sequence continues at coordinate 52,234 of PVJH01002123.1, forward strand.
TTTTCCCTTAAATGGTGCTTTAACTTTATTCCTTAAATTTTATTATTTATTATTACTTTCATTCATATAAAATGCATCCTTACTTTTTGGATACTGTCACTTTGACCCATGGATAACTTAGATATTTCCTTGTAGATTTTTCAGTTACTGTTTTTATTTTTTCCCAAAACCATTTTATTAGGAGGTGTTAATACAGATGTCCTGCCATTCCTGCTATTGATGTGATAGTTCAATCACATCAAGCCACTATTGTACAATCGCTACCACAGTTACAACCAGTTTCGAAACATTGTTTTCCTTCCTGAATTCCTTGACATCAGCTCCCTTTTAATCCCAGCCTTCCCCATTTTTATATTTCTTGGAGCCTGGTCATTCAATAGTTATGCATTAGGCTGTGGTCCTCATGGTTAGCAGTTCAAAACCACCAGCAACTCTGCTGGGGAAAAACAACAACAATTGGGCTTTCTGCTTCTGTCAACAATTACAGTCTCAGAAACTGACAGGGAGTAGTCTATATTGACTGCATGGCATTGAGTTTTGAGTTCTTCTGTTTCTAGTCCAATCCCAGTACAGTCAGAAAACATGCATTCTAGCAGAGAAGAGTAGAATTTGTTTTCCTGAATTTTTTGTTCTTTTCTCTGTGGGAGTACACCTTGCTGACCAAAGAAGGTTGGTGATAGGTACAGCTGGACTCATCCCCACTGCATTATCAAAAAGATGCATGATGCTGGTCAGAGGAGGAGTGACGAGGGAAGAACAACTAAGAAGGAAGGGGGGTGGAAAGGGGTGTACAGAACTGACACAACTGTTCACCGCCAAACATGGCGAGAGCAGGAATGTGGTACAAACTCTGCATGTGTATGTGTGTGTATGCACCACTGTACACATAACTGCTGACTTGAGTGGGATACCTTCTTCGAAGGCCTAGAAGAAGTGGGGAAAGGAAGAAGAAAGAAAGAGAGGAGGGAGGATTCCACGAGGAGAGATTAAAAAGGCAGCCCAGTATTAGTGAAAGTACTCAGAAGCCAACCTCGCTACACCAGGAATGCAGCATGAGCCTGGGGAAAACTCTGCTGCCGTGCGGGGAGACACTTGGGTGGACCCTACACATCCAGGAGGCTCGGGACATCTCCCCGGAGTTTTCTTTTAAAAGACAAGTGGCAAGGTAAGAAGAGGGGGGAAAGGTGTTTAATCTTGAGGGAAGCTGTGAAAATATGGGTTAATTTAAAAAATTTTTTATAACCACAGTGTTTGTGTAGTAGATGTTAGTGGCGTGGACGAGGAGGGCTAAATGTCTTTCAGTTAGTTCAGTTCCATTCTAAATTTCCTATTGTGATAGTTTTGAGAAATACTGAGCACCTAAATGTATTTTCTGGCTTTTCCTAATTATATCTAGTACCTTTACATCATAATATTTGAGGTAAAGCATACAGTGCCCACCATAGCTTCTACTCTTTTTCTCTTTGTTTATGTCACATTTTAAAAAATCAGCAAAAATATTTTATGGACTCAAAATCAGAAAAAACCACTGTCCTCTAAACAGATTGATGGTTTTTAAATAGTTTTATAGTGCTTATATATATTTTTGATAGTGATAGTTTAAGTTTTTTTTGGGGGGGGGATCACTGCTCTCTGGGATAGCTTAAGTTTGGTAGATGACAGAACTTTTGTAGTCTCTATTTTCTGCATACAAAATCTTTTTTTTTTTTTTTTACAAAATCTTATTCTTATAATCATCGCTTTGCTCAAATAATACTTATTAAATACTGTGGCAGTCTTGTATTCGGGTGTCAATTTCATAATTGGGAGTCTAGGGGTGGAGTCTAGCCTGTCAATCTGGAGATAGCCAATGAATAGTCAATGAGGCCTTTGGGTGGGCATGGCTTTCTCCTGAGAATTCTTGGAAGTCTGGTGGAGTTTCCCAATTGGAGAAGAGAGATTTGACTCAGTCTCCTAGATGACTAACTACTGACAAGATGAGAGGACAGCATGCTGATCGATCCTGATTCCTGGAGACTGGAGGAGCTGGAGGAGAAGCCACAGGGGGTTGCTCTGATGGGACCGGACCTGGGGCTGGAGAAGCCACAAAGAGACCCCTGCCAGCATTTACATGCTTCTACCAGAGCTGAATACGCAAGACACTGCACCCACTGGCCTGTGATTGTCCTGGAGACTTTATAGACTAGTATTGGACTTATGGGCTAATATTGGACTTATAACTTTGGATTGGACTGGATTGGGATGCTTTCTCAGTGTTCCATTCCTCTCATTTCTAAACATTTCCCTTATATCCATATGCATGTCTATGAATGTGTTTCTCTAGTCGACCCGGATTAACACAAATACCCAGTATGGGCCAAAACCTTTGTATAACTTGGCCAACAAACATTGTTTTGTTCTCAGCTTACTCAGGCACTAAAAAGATGAATTTTGTTTACTAATTATTAAATATTTACAAACAGGTATTAAGCAATGAATTTCATGAAGGAAAAACTATTCAAGAATGAGAGCAACCTGGCTTTAGTTTGCATGTATTGTTGTGGCATAATTGTAATAACAACTTTTTATCCTCAAAAGTATTCATGTTGAGTTGAAAATGTACATGAAGGAGATTGGGAAAGAACATTTTTTTCCAGGAAAAAATTTAGTACAGACAGGTGCCAAGTGACAAAATTCTTTCCTCAGCGTATGTAGGTAAGTTAGACGTGTACATACCATATATACTCTTGTAAAGCCAAGTTTTTCCAGCACATTTTTATGTAGTTTTTGTGCTAAAATTAGGTGCCTCGACTGATATTCGTGTCAGCTTATACAATTCGTGTCAAGTATATACAATTTCTTAGTTAGCCTTACTTTAGTGCAAGAAACTGCTTGAAGCTTTGCCTTTTCAATGACTTACAGACTTTATGCAGCAAATGAAGATGATTATTAGGAAAATTTGGTTTAATTCTTTCAAAGTGAGGGGAAACTAACATACGGTTAAAATAGCATGTTCTGTTTGTCTATAAATTAGACATTCGTACCTAGGAACTTCCTTTATAAAATTTTAAAGATAAAAGTATAGTGAGCCAAAAGGATAAATTCACAATCAAATTTAACTGCCATTGAGTTGATTCTGACTTGTAGCTACCCTATATAGGGCAATGCAGAACTGCTTCTTTGGGTTTCCCAGGTTGTAGATAATTGTGGGAATAGAAAACTTCATCTTTCTCCCACAAAGTGGCAGGTAGTTTTGAACTTCTGTCTTTTTGACTAACAGCCCATTTTACTAATCCACTACATGACCAAGGATGGTGAATGAGGTGGTGAGAATTAGAGAATCAGGGTCTTAACAGCCTTGATTAGAGTTTTAAATTTTATGTACAGGAAATTATTTAAAGAATTTTGCTAGGGAACACATGAAATCTTATTTAATGTCTTGTGTATGTCCTCATTTTTTTATATTTTCAAACTAGATAGTTTGGAGAAGAGATTGTAAAACAGTAAAGAGAAAAGGAGATGAGGTATGAGGCTATAGTGGTAGTGCAGGAGAGATGTGGATGCAGATACCAAATAGTGGCCTTAAGTATAAGAGGTATAATAAAAATGCATTCTTTTGTGAATAACTATTACTATTAAGGGTTGGATATTATTACCATTTGTGACATGTACTGATATTTAGTTGCTCCATATCTGCCTCTCCAAGGACACCAAGGCGTGGTCTATGCTTTGGTGTAAGCACTGCTTTTGCTCAGACAAAATACAGTGCTTGTGTTAATGGGTTCAAACATTCATCATGATGCTTTTGTTTGTGATTTATTTGCATAAAATATCATAATTTCATTTAGCTTTATTCACTGCATTGTTTTGATATGTAATATACTGTATTTATTGTGTGCTTAGATGTTTCAGGGGTTATTTCCACAACCTAGGGGTGTTAACTCTGTGTTAAAGTCCTGGAAAAATGAGTTTATAAGTGTAATATTTGGGCTCATATTTAATTATTTGTTTTTCCATGATTTCTTATGGTAAACATGTTCGGTTTTTTAATTATTTGGTGTTCAAAAAAAATTGGAACTAATTGAGTTCGACAACTGAGGTATTTACTGCATTCTCAATTCCATAGCCATGAAAAAAAACACTTAATGGGTGAAAATATTTTAAGTTTCTGTGCTCAAAACTGTGGGACTTAGTTGGAGTTGACATGTATCTGTATCAGTAGAATTTCTGCTTTTTCCCATACATTATCCTTCCATCTGTGTTGTGTGTGTCTCCTATTCACCCTTCTTTATAAAGGCTTGCATGCATATAAGATAAACCAGTCATTGGATTTAAAATTCATCCGAATTTAATATGACCACACATTAACTGAGTATAAAGACATGTTTTGGACGAATCATAATTTAACCTACTACACAACTTGCCCAAATCATCACATTTTAACTTAAAAGTTGAGCATGGCAGTGACCACCAAATTTTATGTATTTCAGATACCATTTAAGAAAACTGTTGTGTTATCTATTCCAGCTCATACTGTTGTAAGATCACATCAAGTAGATTCTAAGTCATATCGATCCGATGTATACTATGTATAACAATAAAACACTATCCCGGTTCTCTGCCATTCTTAACATTGTTGCAGTGTTTGGTTTCCTCTTTGCGGCCCCTCGCTGTTAGTCTCTTACATTCTGATTCTTCCTCTTACTTTGGTCCTCAACTTTACCAAGCAGTCTCCTTCCTCAGGCACAGAAACTTCCTGATAAATGCCTAAAGGGAGAAAGACAAAGTCTCTCTGTCCGACTTGAAGACAGAGTTGCTTATTCTTTTTACAATGCATGGTGGATTTGATATCCCTTGCCAATACCATAATTCAGATGTATCAGTTCTTTTCTGATCATCATTATTCATTGTGCAGCTTTCGCACCCGTCTAAGACAATTGAAAATATCATAGTTTGAATCAGGTGCACTTTGTCCTCAAAGTGATATCTTAAAAAGGTCTTTTGCCATCGATGTGCACAATGTAATGAGTTCTTTGATTTCTTGACTGTTGCTTCTATGGACATTGATTGTGAATCCAAGTAAAATGAAATGCTTTACAAGTACCATCTTTTGTCTGTTTATCATGATGCTACTTAGTGGTCCAATTGTGAGAATTTGTTTCCTTTAAGTTGCAGTGTTATCCTCATTAAAGGCTGTAGTCTTGATCTTTATCAGTAAATACTACAAGTCCTCTAATTTCAGGAAACAGGGTGATGTCTTCAGTATATTTCAGGTTGTTAATGAGTCTTCTAATCCTGGTGGTTTCTTCTTCACATAGTCTACCTTCTAGGATTATTGACTCAGCATACAGATTAGATTAGTATGGTGAAAAGCTACTGCCCTGATTCACAACCGTGCCTGATAATAAGCCATGCAGTAGCTGTTCTGTTCAAACCTTTTTTTTTTTTTTTAATTTTTACTTTACGAAAGGATATTTATTTCAGGGGTTTGAAACAAATTTAGGCCATTGTTATAGGCAATGGGTTTCTATCTGATGGAGATAGGGGAAGGTTCTTGTCACTTTCAACATCTTGGGCATATGCAATCCTAGAATTCCAGGTGTCTTGGCATCTATGTTACCTGATTCCAGGATGTTCTCAGGGCAGGGACTTTGTCTTCCAAGGATATGCTTTGCTCCTGGCTATTTTTTGATTGTAGTCAGCCTGGCCTCTGCCTGCTGGCTTATCTGCCTTTTGACCTCTTTTAGAATTGAAGGTTGAGTTCAGTTAGATTAGTGATATCAGATGCATCTTCTAACCAACACCTCTTTACTGAAGCTTCTTTATCCAAACTATTACTAAACTTCCTCTTTATCATAGCAAACAAAACATAATCCTCATAAGTTTAACTGGAAATCTCACTATATTAGGAAACCCTAACCTTTCATAAGTGGGGTGAATAACCAGAGACAGAAGGTAAGGTTGAGAACACAGAGCAAAGAAGAGAGTTATGACATCAAGTCTCTCCATAGCAATGATGCATCACACACAGTCAGACAAGGCTCTTAGTAAAACTTACCCAGCAGGGCATGTTAGCCTGCAGGGTCAGCTGCAGCTCCTCCATCACCAATCTGAGTGCCCTCACTGGTGCAGGGGACCTTGGGGCCCGAAGTAGCAATTCAGTGGAAGAGGGAGTTCCCAGATGGTGAACAGAGGGAGAATGTGATGCAGGAGGCTGTAGGATAGCCATGGAGACTGGGTTTCCACAAAGCATCAAGGTATATTGAGCTGGGAGCAGAGACCCAGAGCATCCTGCCGAGCCCCGAGGTCAAAGTCCTTGATGCCTCAGGCAGCTAAGTTCAAGTTGAGCAGGGTGGCTGAGATCCTCTTTAGCAGACCTCACAAAAATGCATAACCTAAGTCTCTCCTTGAATGTACCACTCAAATTCAGGGGCCTTAAGTGGCTGGTACAGGACACAAGGACAGGTAAGTTGGAATCGAAGGTTGGAATCATTTATTTCATGGTACGCCAAGGGGGTTGGCAAGCAGCTGAGCAGATGTTAAAGGCTGTTTTTGAGGAAGTTGGCAGAGTCCAGGATGAGGAACTGGAGTTTATGCAGACTGAGGAGATGAACTGTGCAAGGAGTTTTTCCACCTTGCCCTCCTTCCAGGACAGCTTGCAATCCAGGATAGTTCGACATAGACAGAGTGTGCTCAGGTCAACCATCAGGGTGAGGTAAGGAGCAAACCAGTTGGGGTTGTACAGGTCCCATCTACAGTGTACTTACACTTTTCTGGACAGAGTCCAGCACCATTTTCATCATCTCCTCAATAATGGAATGAGGTGGTAGAGCTCCCACAAACTGCAGCTTCCTGAAGCATAGGTGTGGCAGGTACTTTCTCTGCTTGACCCTTTCAGTGAGGGAATTCATCTGGGAGAACATACTGTAAGCACAAGTCTGTGAGTACCTCCAGGGTTGTGAAGGACTGATGCTCCTCCTCCGACCTGAATTTGCCCTCCTTTTGAATCATGGTCCTGGGCTGGATATATATTGACTCATCTGAAGAGATCACAGGGGCTTGAACTGGATTCCAGGACGCATGTTAAAGAAGTTGGTGTCAGTGTTCAGCCATAAATTCAGTATTCTCAGTTTGTATCTCCTGGGTCAACCTTCTGGGCAAGCAGGACATCAAGACCATCAAGTGCTGCCCTTAAGATGTCATGAGGAAACTGACAATTCATCATCAGAGCACCCTGGGGTTGCAGGGTGAACAGCCAGGTCCAGAACATGGCTTTCACTGCCTCTCTCTGTCCCCAGATTAAGGCTTCCATGAACTAGCCAGGAACTAGATCTGGGGGGCAGCCACACTGGAGCAACAGTGTGTTCTGTAAGGTCCATGAGCCTGGGTGGGCTCTTGTTGCTCATGCTGATCAATCAGCTCCAAAAGAAATCTTGACCTTGGGTTTAGGAACTGGGAGAAACTACAGGTTCACAGACACTCTGATCCAGGTCAGCTTTCTTGGTTGTAGTTTCTTCTTGTTGCTTGGTTTATGTACAGGTTCTATACAAGCACAGTGAATGTTCTAGAATTGTCATTCTTTACAGTGCTGACTATAAATTGTCATTCACACAGTTAGAGTGCCTTTTTTAGTGAAATAAAACCCAGAAAAATATTATGGTGGTTTCTGCTTTCAACCAAAATCTGTTTAACATCAGCAGTGATATCCCGCAGAGAACCCGCCCCATAGGATTTTCAAGAGTGTAATCTTCAGAGAAGCCAGTATGCCTGCCACATCTTTCTTCTGTGGTTCAAACTAAAGATATTTTTTGTTAGCAGACAGAGCTTAGCTACTGCATTACTAGAACCTCCTTTCATATACTGTCGAAAATCAAATACACTGTCATCAAGTTAATTCTGATGCGTACTGACTATAGGACAGATTAAAACTGCTTTTTCCTCAGCTATCTGGTAGGTTTGAACCTTCGACTATGTGGTCAGCATTCCTATGCTGAAGCACGTCACCAGGGCTCCTTTCAATACTAGCAGCAATCTCAAGATGTTGCTATCTTGTTTATGTATGATTAAACAGTGCAGTATTTGAGGTGGAAGGGTGGGGGAGACCTGTCAAAACATACATCTGTAATTATCTACTACTCTGTGAATATTATCTTGACACACTCCCTGCCATTGACAACTCCCAGCAAGCCTCTAGGCCAGGGTAGAACCAACCCTGTGCATTTATGAGACCATAATTCCTTATGGGAGTGGAGAACTCCCCATTCTTTTAAGGAGTGGCTGGTGGTTTAGAACTGACTGATCTTTAGGATCTCAGCCGTAAACACTGTGCCCCCATTTCACCAATTACCTTGACATTGAACATTTGAAATGGAAAATTTGGAATTGACTTTGCTTCCTAATTTAATCTTACAAATCACTTTATTTTACAGATTAGGACATCAGATTAGAGAGGAAAAATCCATCAAGCTAATATTTTAGACTCAGTTTCTGATTCTTGTTCCATTCAGATATTTTGTTTGGTGGTTATATGTCATTTGAGATTGAATAGAATTTAGAAAATAATTTTACTCAAACTACATTGACTTCTTGCGTTGTGAATTTTCTTTTCTGAAAGGAGAAAAAGTTGAGGTTTAGTTGGTATTTATTAATTCAAATTATATTTATTGTGTGCTAAGTTTTCAGTAGGTCCTAATTTAAGGGGGAAAACTAGATTATGCAATATTTACATATTTAATTGTTCACTTTTTCATCAATATTTGGTTTATATTCTCAGATTTTTCGTAGTCTCAAAATCGATATGAATTTGGATCTATGTCTAATTTTCTCCCCTTTTCTGTGTTGAGTCCATTTGATTGGTCATCCTTTTCCTTTAAGATATTCTTTAAAGGGCATAGACTTTTTTCCTCTTAAATATTGTAAATTTTATTTCTTAGAGTAGTTTAAGGTTTACAGAAACCTTAAGTTTAAAATACAGAATGTCCATGTAATACTGTCTATCATCCTGTACCGAACATTTGCATTGATATGCTTTGTTTGCTGCAGTTGATAAATCAATGTTGACATTATTAATTTTGTTATTAAATAAAACTCATGTACTTACCGTTACAGTAGTAGTTCACATTATCACAAAGTTTCACTTCCCTGAAAATCTCTCATATTTTCTGCTCCACCACTTTAAGTGTGCTCCTCTCCCTGCCCAACAGCTGGCAACTGCCGATCATTTTATTGCCTCATAGGTTAGCCTTTTCTTATATGCTTTATAGTTGGAATTTTTCAATATGTAACTTGAAACAATACAAAAACTGGCTTGATTCACTTAGTAATAGTCATCAAAAGATTTTTTTTCTGTCTAGATTAGCTTATTTCTTTTTCCTGCTGAGTAATAGTTCCTGTTAGGTGTATCATAATTTGTTTATTTGGTCACCTATTGAAATTTATCTAGGTTGCTTCTACAGTTACAATAAAGCTGCTATAAAAACTAAATTCATGGGTGGTTCATGATAGACTGTTTCACTTTATTTGGAAAAATACATAAAAGCATAATTTATGGATGATATATTCTGTCTTTAGCTTTGTAAGAAACGTATCAAATACTGTCTTTGATTACCCTCTTGTGTTCCTTCCACTGATGAATGAGTTTCCATTGTTTCATATTCTTGCCTCAATGTGGTATTGCCAGTGTTTTGAATTTGAACCATAGTATTAGAGCCAAAAAGGGCTGCCATGAATTCCATTCAACTTGGTGAACTTGAGTTGGGTTTGGCTGTTCGGTAATAAGGGACTGTGGTGTGATTTGGTTAAAATAGTTTGCCACTAACCAAGGTGTCAGTGGTTAAAATGCACACCAGTTCTTCCATGGGAGAAAGATGCAGCAAGTTTGTTCTACAAGATTGATAGCCTTTGAAGCCTGTGGAGCAGTTATACTCTGTGCTGTAGGGTCACTAAGAATTGAGTCAAAGGTAGTTGTGCCAGTCTTGGTAGACGAGAGAAATTCGCAGACACTCAGATGTGTATAGGCAAAAGCTTCACATAAAGAGTAATTGTACATTAAGAAAACATTCCAGCCCAGTCCAGATCAAATCCATAAGTCTGATAATACCTCATCCCAATACCAATTTATAAATTCCTTTTTTGTTTTGTTTTGTTTTTTGGGCATCACTGCCCTCTGGTGGTGAGAGTAGGAGGCCCAGCCTTTGTTCCTGTGGAGCTGCTGCTGGTATTGAACCTCTGTCTCAGGGGTCGCAGTCCCGCGCACAACCACTATGCCACCGGGGCAAATAGACTCACACATTTCTGCAATGATGTCGAATGCAGTAAGAGCACAGGCCAGTGAGTGGAAAGTCTTGTGGATCCTGTGGCAATGGAGGCAGCGCAGTGCTGGCAGGGGGTCTCCCCATGACTCCTTCAGCTCCAGGGCTTTAGCATAGCTCCATGTTCTGCAAGAATGTCTCCAAGGGAGTGAGCATGTGTCACACCTCCAGTGAGCTGTTTATCTCCATAGCACTTTCAAGTGAGGTCATCAGGCTGTGACCTGACTGACAGGCTAAACTCCACTTCTTTACTCTTAAATCTTGAATTAACAAAGATTATGTAACTACCACAGTAGTGGATTGGATTTGTTGTTGAACAGGTATGTGGAATCCCTGGGTGGTACAAGTGATTGGTTAATATATGTTCATCCTCATGAGTCCACTCAGAGACACCTTGGGGAAAAGATCTAGCAATCTACTTGTGAAAAATCAACCATTGAAGTATTTGTGTGGCACTGTTTTTTGAGTTCTTTGCATGTTTTAGATAAACCCTTATATGTTTACCAACATTTTCTCCCAACCTATGGCTTTGCTTTTCTTTCTCTTCACAGTGTATTGCTGTGCACTTTTAAACTTATAATGAAGTCCAAGTTAACCTATCTCCCTTGTGGTTGTGGTTTTGGTGTTATATCTACAAACTCATAACTAAATTTAAAGTCACTTTTATTTTCTCCTAGAAGTTTTACTGTTTCATGTTTTACATCGAGGCCTATGATCTAGATGCAGTTTGGGCAATGTAGGTGTCAGGTTCCAGCATCATTGTTGGGAAAACTACCTGTTCTTCATTGTATTGCCTTGCTGACAAATGATCAAGAAACTGTATTTTGTTTCTTGAATATTTTGACTTATTCCAGGGTGGTAAAACAATGAAGAAGACTAACAACATACTCTTGCTTGCTAAAAGTGAAGAGGACTTGAAACACTGAAGTCCTGTTATCCCCCCTCAGTGTCTTGTTTGCTATAATTTTATAATGCTTTTTGAAGTCAGGAAATGTCACCCCTCCAATTCTGTTCTTCAATATTCTGTTGGCTCTTTCTATCTCTTGTCTTTGCATGTGAACTTTGACAACACTGTCAGTATCCACACAGTAGTTTTTAATTGGATTTGCATTTCATTTATAGATGAAATTGGGGGATAAAGGACATTTCAATATTGCCTTCCTGTTTGTGAACAAAGGAGTCCCCTGGCTTGGGGCTTGTAACTGTAAAGTCATTCAAATCTGCCTAAGGTTTTGGTGGCTCAGACTCATTCCGTGTGGTGACAGGGCAGGGAAAAAAAAAAGACCTGATAGATCTGCTTCTGTAAAGCTTTAGGAAAACCCTCAGGAAGAATTTTACTTAGGGATTAGCAATCAATACAATGGCATAGAGTATTTTGATTTGTATATATGAACATGGTGTATTTCTTTATTTTATTAGATTGATGTTATTTCTTTCATCAAAGTGTTTTATCATTTTTCTCACCTTGGTCTTGTACATATTTTATTATATTGATAGTTTTATTTTTGGACGGTGGTAAACAGAGGAAGATTAACAACATAATTTTGCTTGCTGAAAGTGAAGAGGACTTAAAATATTTAACTGATGATCTTATATCCTGCAGCTATCTAGTTCACATGCTGCCGAAGTGAGCACCTGCCACTATCTAATAGCACATAGTACCAGGAGGAGTTTCTGGTTTGTGGTTGGGCTTTGTGATTTTCCACACAGACACTCATGCCATCTGTGAACTGGGAGAGTTTTATTTCTTTCTAATTGGTATACCTTTTGTTTCCTTCTCTTAGTGCATTTGCTAGGGCTTCGAGTACTAATTATGTTGACTATGTTAAACAGGAATGGGAAGAGGAGGAGATGTCATAGGTTCTGATCTTGGAGGGAAAGCATCGAATCCTTCACCTGAAGTATGGTATTAGCCATTAAGGTTTTTTTGTTTTGTTTTGTTTTGTTTTTGTAGAGCTTCTTTATCAAATTAAGGAAATTCCCCTGTATCCATAGTTTGCTAATAATTGTTTATTATGAATGGATTTTGAACCATTGTACATTGGACTACTAACCACAAGATCATTAGTTCAAAACTATCAGCCCTTCCAAGGGAACTAGATGAGGCTTTCTACTCCCATGAAGAATCACAGAGGTCATTTTGCTCTGTCTTATAAGGGTCTTTGTAAGTCAGTATCCACTCAATAACAGTGAATTTGGTTTTATCCTAGTGCCACACGTTTAATCAGGTCACCTAATTGTAAGGTCAGCACTTGGAACCCGTGAACAACACCATGGGAGAATGATGAAGCTATCTCCCTTCCTCTTCTCCAGTTAAAGATTTTCAGCCTTAGAAACCTCAGGGAGGGCTGAGCCCCGGTGGTAGTGGTTGTGCGCGGGACTGCGGCCCACTGGGACGGAGGTTCAATTCCAGCAGTGGGGCTGGGCCTCCTACTCCCACCACCGGAGAGCAGTGATGCCCCCCCCCCCCCCAAAAAAAAAAAAAAAAAAGAAACCTCAGGGAGCAGCTCTAGTCTGTTCTTGAGGGTCAGAACAGGGTCTGTTCAATGAGTCAGAATTGACTCATTGGCAGTTGGTATTGTTACATGATTTTTCTTCTCTAATCTGATCTTTTTTGGGGGGAGGGAGCATCACTGCCTCTGGTGGTCGTGAGCGCTACCAGTGCTGCTCCTGAGAGCCGCCGCTGGATTTGAACCGCCAAGCCCGCAGGCTGCAGTCCTGCACTCAACCACTTATGCCATCGGGGCACAGCTCTAATCTGATCATTTTTAAATGTTCCATCAACCTTGAATATTTAGAATAATCCACACTTGATTTTGTCATGTGTGCTTTTTTTTTTATTCAACACATTGTTAGGATTTGATTTGGTAATTTGTTAAGGATATCTCTATCTATATTCATAAGAGATATTAGCCTGTGAGTTTCGTTTCTTTGTAATGTCTGTATTAGGGTAATGTTGTCTTAAAGTGATTTGTGATTTGTATCCTCTTAAATGTTCTGAAAAAAAATGATCAGAGATCGTTTCTTTATTCTTAATATTTTGGTAGAGGGCCGAGCCCCGGTGGCGTAGTGGTTGTGCGTGGGACTGTGGCCCACTGGGTTGGAGGTTCGATTCCAGCTCCACGGAGCAAAGGCTGGGCCTCCTACTCCCACCACCTGGGCAGTGATGCCCTAAAACAAAATATATATATATATATATATATATATATATATATATATATATATATATATATATTTTGGTAGAACTTTACCTAATGAACCATTGAGGTCTAGAGCTTTCGGTTCTGAAAGACTGCTTATAATCAACCTAAGTCTTTTTAAAAAAATTGTTTCTTGTGTGACTTTTGATAGACGGGATTTTTAAGTATTTGGTCCATTTTATCTAAGTTATCTCATTTGTCCATGCCTGTGGGATCTGGAGTGTACCCTTTTCCATGTCGTAGAATAATCTGTGCCTTTTTTTTTTTTACTTGACTAGAGGTTTATCAATATCATTTATCTTTTCAAAAAGCGGTTTTTGGTTTTTTGACTCTTATTGGTAAATTGTATTTTCTTTTAACTCAAAATACTTCTCAGGTCTGTTTGAAATTTCTTTGACCCATGTTTTCTTTAGAAGTGTATTTTGAAACAGTATTTTGGGATTTTCTTAGTTCTTTCCGGTAATTCATTTCTAGTTGTGGTCCAACAACATTCCTTAAAATTTTTTTTGCCATCACTGTCCTCTGGTGGTTGTGGGAGCTACCCAGCACTGCTCCTGAGAGCCGCCGTTGGATTTGAACCACCAAGTCCATGGGCCACAGTCCCACACTCAACCACTTAGGCCACTGGGGCTCAGCCATCATTTTAAATTTTTTAAGGTGTTTTTTAAGACCCAGAAGGAGGTGTGTCTTTTTCTATGTGAACTTGAAAAGAATATGTGTTCTGCTGTTGTTATAAAGTACTTTATATATGTCAGCTAGATCCAGTTGATTGATGACACTGTTCAAATATCCATATTGCTTTCATCCCCGTGTTTCTGTTATAATTGAAATACTTCTTTTAATTATTATTTAAGTTTTCGTTATTATTGCTCTTTATTACCAGTAGCTTTAGAAATTTTATCTTTGGAGTTGAAAATGTGTATAAACTTAAAGAAATGATGTAATTTTCAAATTATGTAATGCAACATTGTATGTAGTGCATATTTCTAAGGTAGGCTGTAACACACAAGGCAAAAAAGAGTGGTTGTTTAAGTGCAATTAATTCTTACTAATTGCATCACAGGTGGGGGACAACCTGTACATCTGTACTAGTTTTCTGCCTGCTGATCTGCCAATTGCTGTTAGAGGAAAGTTGAGGTTTCCAAGCATAATGTCTACTTGTTTGTTTCTGCTAGCAGTTCTGTCAGTGGTTCCTCACATATTTTGACAATGCTGGTACACGCTCGGTGCCTTGGTAGTGCTGTGAGGTATGCATTGGGCTACTAACTACAGTACCATCAACTGGAAGCCTGCAGTTGCTTTGTAAGAGAAAGAGGCTTTCTGCATCTGTCAGAGTGACAGGGTTGGAACTTCACAGAGCATTTTTATACCCATTCTTTAGGGCTGCTGTGGGTTGGCATCAGTTTGATGGCAGCATGTAAGAGACGCTCGAGAGAAAGAGAAAGCTTTCTGCTTTGTAAAGATGTGTCGCCTCTGAAGCCCTATGCAGCAGTTCTGCTGTATCCAGAACGGTCACCATGATTCAGAGTTAACTTGACAGCAGTGGATAGGTTAAAGACATGCATTTTAACACTGGTGCATATTCTTGGGGATATGACCTTTTTTAAATTATGTAGTGGTCATCATTCCTGATATGACCTGTGTTTTCGAAAATCTTCAGCATCTTTTTATTTAAAATGGCTATCATGTAGACAACATACAGTTAGTTGCTTTTTAAAATCTACTTTATTTTTGAATGGAAGTATTAAAATTGACATTTAAAATGATTATTGATAAAGTTGAATAACTGCCATATTTATAACTTTTCTGATGGTTATTTTTCTTTGCTTTTTCTTCTGCTTCCTGGCATATTGGCTATGCATTGAACTGCTAACTGAAAGTTCAGCATATTTAAATCACCAGCCACTCTGTGGAAGGAAGACAAGACTTTCTAGTCCTGTAAGAATCAGAAACTCATAAAGGGAGTTCTACACCATCCCATAAGGTCACTAAGCTGGAATCAACTTTATGGCAGTGAATGAGTTTGATGGAATTGGTTGAACCTTTTATATGATTCCGTTTTCCTCCTGTTAGCATATTAGTTATAGTATTTTTAAAGTGACTGCCATAGAGTTTACAGCATGTATCTACTACTGCTAATTAAAACTCTTGTGGCAATTACGTAGTCTGGTGTCAAATCTGAGACTTAAGAGTATGGGTTGGAGTTTAGTCTGTTAGTCAGGTTGCAACTTGATGACTTCATTTGGAGGTGCTAAGGCAGGGGTGCTTACACTTTTTCATTATGCAAGCTACTTATAAAACAAATCAAAAAAATTATCAAGTTAAAGTGAAAAACATTTTTATTACATTTATCCATAAATGCATTGAGAATTCTTTATGTGTACAATGCATGTTTATGTACCATGCGTAACCGCATGAGTCATATTGCACAGCACAATTAACGATGTGTATTTTTTTGTCATTACCTGAGTTTATTCTGATGACTTGCCCCGAATGGAATGAGCCAGGGATGCATAGTCCAGACAGTAGCTGCTGACAGCCAGTCTCAAGCACACTTCCAAATGATCATCAGTTATGGTGGAATGGTACTTGGGCTTAATAATCTTTATGTGGGAAAAGGCTGGCTCACATACATAGATAGAACTGAATAATGCAGTCAAGGAGGTAGCACATTTTCTCATGTTTGGGTACTTTTGTTTCTGGGAGTAAAGTTCAAGAACTGTTATTGTGCTCTCAGTTGAATGTTGGCTAGTAGTGTCATGATTGTTGGCTAGTAATATCAAAATCATATCTGCCAATTTAGAAGAGTTCAGGTAAGATAGTGTTGCAATTTTTGATGCAAGTGAATCAGCCTCTGTATCTTACGGAAAAGAATTGCACATGAATGTAGCTTGCGAGAGCAAAGAAAAGTTCTCAAAACATTTGACTTAGCTTGTTAGTTTTCCTGTATTTAGTGCAGTTGTTTGCACATGCCTCTGACACCTAAGATTGCATCTGTTTGGCTGCGCTGTATATCAGTTAAGTGACGGGATTGATGATAGGCTTACATCTATTTTTTTAATGCCACGCAATCTAACCACACTACATTTGTGATCAACTAAGTAGATCATGATCAATATATTGAACACCCCTGTGCTAAGGAGATAAATAGCTGTCCGGAGGCGGGACACACTTCATTTCCTTGTGAAGCATACCTGACAAAGAGCGTGATGGAGTTATGCTGATGCAGCCAGAGCCCTGGGAGTTGGAGGAGCTATGGGAAGACTCCTGCTTACACCACCACTGAGTCCACAAGACTTTCCACACACTGTCCTGTGATCTTCCTGCATTTGGCATTATTGCATGGCTGCATGAGTCTGAAGAGGAATTTATGGACTAGTATTGAACATAGGGCTAGTATTGCACTTAAAGACTTGATCTGGACCGGGCTGGAATGTTTTCTTAATGTACAATTACTCTTTATATGAAACTCTTTTCTTATGAGTGCCTATGAATTTGTTTCTCTACTCTACCCAGTCTTAACACAGTCCTCTGGCAAGTGCTCAGTAACATTTCATATAGTGCAGACACCTTACAACACAATATTCTCAGTTTACTCCTGCTGTTTCTTAAACCATCATTATAATTTATTTCACTTAGAGAAGTCCCCAGAATATGAAATGTCTGCTTTATAGACTATTTGCTGTTTAACCAGAGCTTTAAACCTATTTGAACCATTATTCTGTCACAGTCCATGAAGTAAAACATTAACAGACTTAAATTTTCTTTCTTTCTTTTTTTTTTTTGGCATCACTGCCCCCTGGTGGTGGGAGTAGGAGGCCCAGCCTTTCCTTCTGTGGAGCCGCTGCTGGAATTGAGCCTCCATCCCAGTGGGCCGCAGTCCCACACGCAACCACTACACCACCGGGGCTCAGCCAACTTAAATTTTCATATTTAGCGATTTCCCACAGTAACCAGAATGAGAAAAATAGGGGTAATAGCCCTGGAATAAAAAACTTGCAATAGTCTTTGTGAGTGAGTCCTTTCAAGAGACTTGATGCGTAAGACTGACAGAAAATTTAGCCACATTCAAAATGACTCAGTTGACTGCTATTTTTGAGTGCGATGCCACCGTCTTTTAATGGGACAGTGCTGTTTCATCCCAGTGTTTACTTTTTAAAAATTTGAACCATTTTATTGGGGGCTTGTACATCTCTTATCACCATCCATCCATCCTTCCATTGTGTCAAACACATTTGTACTTCTGTTGCCCTCATCATTTTCAAAACGTTTGCTTTTCCACTTGAGCCCTTGGTATATGTGCTGCCAAAGCAAGCACATCCACTTGAGCCCTTGGTATTGGCTCATTTTCCCCTCCCTCTCCGCTCCCCCCTCTCTCATGAACCCTCGGTAATTTATAAATTATTTTGTCACATCTTATACTATGTGATGTCTCCCTTCTCTTGTCTGTCCCACTTTTTTGTTGTCTGTCCCCCAGGAAGGAGGCTATATGTAGATCCTTGTAATCAGTTCCCCTTTCTACCCTCCCTTGCCCCCACCCCCCCCTCCATGTATAGCCACTCTCCCCACTGGTCCTGAAGGGATCATCTGTCCTGGATTCCCTGTGTTTCCAGTTTCTATCTGTACCAGTGTGCATCCTCTGGTCTAGCCAGGTTTGTAAGGGAGACTTGGGATCATGATAGTGGAGGGTGGGCGTGGGGGGAGCAGTCAAGAACTAGAAGAAAGTTGTATGTTTCTTCATTGCTATCCTATACCTTGACTGGCTCATCTCCATCCTGTGGCCCTTCTGTATGGGGATGTCCACTTGCCTATCACTGTATGGGGATGTCCAGTTGCTTATCACAATGGTAAGCCTTTTTTTTGTTCTTTGATGCCTCATACCTGATCCCTGAGAATCCTCATTATCACATAGGCTGGTGTGCTTCTTTCATGTTGCCTTTGCTGCTTCTGCATTTGCTGCTGTATTGCTGCATTTTACCTTCAAGTCTCAAAGACCCCAGGCGCTATATCTTATGATGGCTGGGTACCATCAACTTTCTTTACTATATTTGTTTATGCATCCACTTTGTCTTCAGCGATCATGTCAGGAAGGTGCACATCATGGAATACCAATTTAATAGAACAAAATCTTCTTGCATTGAGGAAGTACTTGAGTGGAGGTCCAATGTCCATCTGCTTCCTTAATACTAAGCCTATAAATATATGCACATAGATCTATTTCCCCGTCCTCAAATATAAATCTATTTACATATGAACATGTCTTTATTTAGACCTCTAAGCTCTTTGCCTTTGCCTCCCACTTCTTTCCCCTATTTCCTTTTATTTTCCTCTTGGCCCACTGTCATATTCAGCCTTCGTTTGGGTTTTAGTAATTCCTTTTGGTCACATTACCCTTGATCAAGCCCTACCAGGCTTCCTACAACTTCCCCACCCACCCCCAACCGAATTTGGATCACTTGTTGTTCCTTGGGTTTGTTAATACCTTTCTTTCCCTGCCACCCTTTTCCATCACCCGTGTCCCCCCAGAACCATCTGTCTCATTGTTTTCTCTTCCAGATTGTTTATCCAGCCAATTTTATCTAGATAGACATGCAGAGATAATATGCACAAAAACAAGACAGCAAAACATTGCAACAAAAGTGAATAAAACAATAGCATCAGCAGCAAAACCCCGGAGGAGGGGGGTGGGGGTGGTGGAGAGAAACTTGTAACAGTTCAAGGTCTGCTTGTTGACCCTTTAGGAGTACCCTCCAGTCAAATATGATGGCGTGCTACGCCCTCGGCTCAAAGTCTATTTTTGGTACTAGCTCGGGACTTCTTTGCTCTGCTTCCCTTGCTGTTCTGCAAGCTCTTAATGTCTGCCTCAGTGTGCAGGAGTCAGGTAGGACTCAGTTCCCACCGGGTCTCCAGTGTTGTTCCCTGTAGGCTATGGGTCTGTGAGTGATGGCAGATCTCGTAGAGGGCTTGGCCATATGGTCTTCTCTGTGCATTGGCCAATCGTAGCGGGGATATTGTATATCATCCTCAAGGCTTCGTGGGCCAGGATGTGCTCCACTCTCTCTTCCTCCCCTTCATTTACTCCTGTGTGCTCTGATCAGACATGTCCCTTTCCCTGAACTGCAGTGCTGTCCTCTGAAATAAATTCTTCGGGGGGGGGGGGGGGCAGTTGTCCACGTAGTTGAGATTGAGACTGACCCCTCAGACTTTTGTATCCAGTGTTTATAGTTACATAAATTTGCCCTAACCATAAAATGTTTGAACCAACTCCCTACTCTTTTAAACTCATGAATATCACGTTCACTTGTGCACGTGCAGTTTTAAAATCTCAAGACCAGAGTCTTTGAATAGAGAAGAAGTAACTGCCCCTGTGGGTTTCTGAGGCTGTCAATAGAAGTGTACAACCTCATCTTTCTCCATCTGAGTGACTGGTGGGTTTGAACCAATGACCGTGTGGTTAGCATTTGAATTTGTTGCCCACTACATTACCAGTTCGTATAAAAACCGTATGCATTTTTCCGACTGGCTTACAAATTCTTACAGACACTGTTAGAAATGGATCTCATTTGTAAACTGAAGACTGGCTATACTTTGATGCTATTGTAGTTTGATTCGGTTATCTGTTAGATTGAGAATACAAGAGGGGCGGTAATAAATTATTTCATTTATTTTCTAACATTCTTTTTGTCGATCTGAGATTCTTTTTGCATAAAGGGCTTATTTTAATATTTCTTGCGTGTCAGATGAAATTTTCTTACCTAGTCAGTTTTGGCTCATAGTAGCCCAATGGGACAGATCACAATGGACCCCTTAGGATTTCTGAGGTTATAAGTCTTTTCCTGAAGTAAAGTCTGTGTGTGTGTGTGTGTGTGTGTGTGTGTGTGTGGCAGGGAATGGGGTAGGGTGGTATATCAAAGAAATCAATTAGGTTGTAGAGCAGCACCATAGAAAGACTATTTTCACCTACTTTGTAGGTTCTAAGGCTGCCAGAGGGGAAAACTGGTATCCCGACTGCTTATTGGCTGGCCCAGCCATTTTAGAGGATCTGCAGTATATCACTCAAGCACGTGTATTCATCAACTGCCAACTAAAAGAGGAATTTTACTGGAAAGATCCAAATACTGACTTCAGAAGCATGCATTACTTAAAATACTTAAAGCAGGTAGAATATGAATGTCTTTGGGCCAGCTGAGTGGAGAAGAGTAAGATTTTTTTTTAACTTTTCTTGATTTAAAAAATACTCTAGGAACAAAATATGAAGTACATATATACGTGTGTATAGGCCTAGTTTGTTTTTTTTTTTGGCATCACTGCCTCTGGTGGTTGTGGGAGAAACCCAGCGCTGCTCCTGAAAGCCGCTGCTGGGTTTGAACCGCCAAACCCGCGGGCCGCAGTTCTGCACTCAGCCACTTAACACCACCGGGGCTCAACCCTAGGCCTAGACTTTAAGTACACTTTATATACAGTTTTTGTGGTAAAATTAGGAACCTTGGCTGATATTCGGGTTGGCTTATACTCGAGTTTATGTGGTAAAAAAGATGGAGGTTAAAAAAATACAGAGTTGGTCTATGTCCACATGAAACTCTACTATTAAAATGCTCATGAACTCTTAGAGAAAGAGAGTAAAGTCTCAGTCATTATTGATTTACTTTCGTTAGTCCAGGTAGACTAGAGAAACAAATCTAGAGACAGACAGATACACACACACACACACACACACACATACACATATGCGGCGGTCATGTACTTGATATCAATTTCATGATTGGGATGTGCGGGTGGAATCTAGCCTGTCAATCTGGAGATAGCCATTGAGGCCTCTGTGTGGGCATGGCTTTCTCCTGAGAATTCTGGGAAGTCTAACGGTATTTTCCTTGTGGAGATGAGAAACCATCTTCCCAGTTGTTGGAAGTCACACTACTGACAAGACAAGATGGCAGCATCTGAGGTACCGGAAGAGCCAGAGGAGAAGCCACACGGCCTTACCCTGATGGAACCAGACTTCTGAAGCCAGAAAAACCACAGAGAGAGACCCCTGCCAGTGCTAAGATGTTTCTATCACCAGTGGATGGACCCTGAGCCCTGGAAACAAGCATCCATGAGGGGGTCCCTGTCAGCGCCGGGACTTTGCACCCAATGGTCTGTGACTTTGTGAGTCGGAAGGAGACTTAATAAGCTAGTATCGGACATATGGGCTAATTTTGGACTTAGGACTTTGAACTGAACTGGGTTGGGATGCTTTCTCAATGTTCCATTCTTCTTGTATATAAACCTTTCTCTTATGTTCTTATGCTTGTTTATGAATGTTTCTCTAGTCTACCCGGACTAACAGTATAAAAGAGAGCAATCTATATACAAGAACATTGAACATTGAGAAAACATCCCAGCCCAGTCCAAGATCAAAAATTGGATATTAACCCATGTGTCTGATTCAGACTGACAAAGCACATGCACTGATACCAGTGGGTGCAGTCTTGTGTATCCAGTGGTGGTAGAAGCATCTGAATGCTGGCAGAGGTCTCCCCATCGCTCCTCCAGTTTCCAGGGCTCAGGGTCTAACAGCATGCTGCCATATGTCCTTTTAGCTGCAATGTCTCCCAGGGAGTCAGCCTTGTGTCTCGTCAGTAGAGCATCTCCAAAGGACTGAGTGAGTCTCTCACTTCCAAGGAGGAAATGCATCTGGATTTTCCAGAATTCTCAGGAGAAAGCCATGCTCATACAGAGATCTCATTGACAGTCTCCAAGTTCACAGGTTAGACTCCACCCCTACACTCTTAGTCCTCAAGTTGACACCAGATGAGCTGATGCCACACTCGCTTATATTCTTCTGGTATCCACATTATGCATATATGTTAGTCCTTTCCGAAGGGTTCCTCAAACTCACTGATACTGAGTTAATTCTGACTCTTAGCGACCCTGGGATAAGGTAGAACTGCCCCTGAAGGTTTCTGAGACTGCAACTCTTTATAGGATTGGAAAGCCTCATTTTTCTCCTGCAGTTATTTCACAGTTTATATCTATCCTGTTTTTTTCTTTCTCTTGCCACATCCTACCCTCTTTGCTTCCCAGTTTAGAAAGTTTGTGTTGGCATATCGTCTTCAAGTACACTGATCATTTCCTCAGCTATGACCAGTCTCTTCATGAGACTTTTCAAGTAATTATATTACAATATTTTTGATTTCTAGTAGTTACTTGTTCTTTCTGAGAGCGTCCACTGTTTGGCTTATATTAACTACCTGTTCTTGGCTTAACTCTGGGCTGCTAATTGAAAGATCAGTGGTTGAAACCCCTGAGCCTCTTCGGAAAAAAGTTCAGGCAGCCTGCTTCTAAAAGATTGATAGCTCCAAACACCCAATGGAGCAGTCTTACTGTCCTATGAGCTTACTGTGAGGCATGAAGGCAATGATGGGTCTTACATATTGTCGTCTTTTCCCATAGTAGCTGTTAGCTTGTCAATTGGTTTTAAATTCAGGGTTATTTTTCCAAAATCTCTGCCAGATCTGTGTCTGGGTCTGAGCTATGTGATTTCAGGCCATGCTTTTTAGCCTTTTTACATGCTTCATAATATTTTTGTGGAAAGCTGGACATCATATATTGGATAAGTAGAATGGAGATGAACAGTCTTTAATGAGAGAATTTTGGATAACTGGTTAGCAATTGGTGTAACTCTGGTGTCCTTAGATAAATTTTCCATTCATGTTCTTGTTTTAATAGGGTTTGAGGCTTGTTGATGTAGTACTGTGTATGATAAGAAGGGAGGACAATTGTTCTGCAGCCTTTGATAAGGCCTTAAACTTTAAGGAAGTCTGTGCCTTTGGGCATTTAGAGCTTTTCCACCTTTTTTTTTGGTGAGCTAGGACAGGTGGGTGGAGTTAGAAGTCAGGTATTTATCTTTCCCCATGTGAAAGGCTACAGGAGACTGAAGTTGGGTGTTTTCTTTCCTTCTTAGCAGTTAAAATTTCAACTAGTTTAGGCTCTTGGAGTCCGGTCTGTTAGGAACAAAAAAATCTGAGCATATTTAAAAATGGTTACTTTTCTTTTTCCTTTCCAGAGCAGGAAAATAAATATTTTCTTTAGAGCACCACAATAAGAACCTGTTGGGGCTTCAGGAGGGAAAATTCAGAAAATGTGGGTCTCCCTAAAACTAGACCACCCTTCTAAGATTAAACTAATCCGCACTGAACCTGCAGCAATGTTATGTTAAACAGTACTTGTTACTGAATTCAGCATAACGTTTTTCTCTTTAGTTTGCAAGGCAGCAGTTTACTCTGTGAGTCACTTCTCTCAAGGATCTTTTTTTTTTGGGGGGGGGGGCCCTCACTGCCCTCTGGTGGTGGGAATAGGAGGTCCAGCCTTGCTGCTGGATTTGAACCTCCAACCCAGTGGGCTGCAGTCCTGCACACAACCACTATGCCACCAGGGCTCAGCCCTCCTCTCAAGGATCTTTAAAAGAATTATCGATGTCCTCTTTGCTTAGGTTTTTTTTCTTGTGAGAATGCAAGCTCATTATAGGCTGAATCAGAAAATGGAAATCCTTCTGTTTGGATTTTAAGTTGACAGAATGGCTAAATATATGTTAATGACTTTTTAATACAAAAGGTATAAAATGATCTTTATCATTTTTGCTGTTGTATTTAGTCATGTATCCTGAAAACATCTTGAATTTTAGATAGTCATTTGAATTTCCTCATTGGAATTGTTCTAAATTCTTAAATTTTAGTTCTGTTAGTTACTCTATGAAATGGATTAGAGTTAATACTTAAGACTTAGAATTGACTTGCTGGCAGTGAATCTGGTTTTTATATGCAGATATTCATTTAAATTTGGAGCCTTCTTAAAATTAGTTTTTAATATATTGTTAAAAAACTTTGCTTGTATTTCAAGTTTACCATTTTGTAATTGTCACATTTGTTAACCATCTAGTGTTTTATTAACCTTTTTTCTCAGTTTTCAAAACATATACTCCTCTGTCGGAATTACCTACTCAGTAGCAGTGTGAGTAATATATAAGTGTTTTAAATGTGAAGACAAGTTAATAGCTAAAAGCATGAGATATATATTATATTATGGTGTCCCTGAGTGGTACAAGTGGTTCAAGCAGTTCCCTTCTATTCAGATTTGAAGTTTTCAGTCCAACCAGAGAAGTTCTGAAAAGGCCAGGTGATCCACCTCCCGAAGAGCAGCCACTGTTGCAGATTCTGTGGAGCTCACATAAGGTTGCCAGCAGTTAGAATCAACAGGAATTGCCTTATGGGGTAGCAGTGGTAGAAGTCTTGCCCTCTTTGTAGGAGACTGGATGTGTGTAATACTGCTCGGTCTACTAATGTGCAGCCACCCCTTCTCTGTCAATGAGGCATATGTGTTGCTATGATGCTGAACAGGTTTCAGTGGAGCTTCCAGACGAAGATAAACGAGGAGGAGAAACTTGGTGATCTGGAATTAAAATATCAGCCTGTGGAAATTCCGGGAAACCCACTGGTCTGATTTGTGGTGCATGGCATCGTTATGAGGTTGGGAAAATTCAAAGGCAGCCAACACTATCAGGTTAGAAAGAACATTCTTTGTGATATTCAAGTAGCATTTGACAGTTTGTGTTGCTACCTTGGATTTTTACAAGTCATGTTAAAGTTTCTGTAATATAAGCCATTTCTTAGGCATAAAACTTAAAATTTGAATATTTTTTAAAAAATGCATTTATTTAGGAAATTGAGTTGAACATTCTCTGGTAGAATAGTATTTCCATATTATAATAAAATTGCAAAATATCAATTTTTTTGAATTATGACTTTGTTAAAGTATGTCCTACACATGAAACAAATGAGACTAAGTCAAAAAGTATCGCTGTAAAAAAATAACAAAAAGTATTGCTGTAAATAATAACCTGTATAAAACAAAAATTACGAAATGTGAAACTGTTCTTTCTTTTAACATACCCTAACTACATGTGTGACTGACTCTATACTTTTGAAGATTTTTTTTTAATCTCTCTAACCCTTAGATTCTCAAACTTAATTTCTTTAAAAAATAATACTCAGCCCCACCCACCCCTGACTGTTAAAAGCTTTTGTACTGTACTACAGCGAATAATCTAGGATAGAGTAGAGCGGCTTTGGCGGGTCCCTCACCCCTAGGTCGCTCCAGCTTGCCCCCCGAGGGGGGGGCAGTATTACTCATTTTGGGAAACACTGATCTAATCCTTCTCCCCCCAAATTCTGTACTCTTCAGTTTATACCATGTCATACATCCTTTAATGTTGCAAATTCTGTTTCTTTTAAATATTCTTTGAGTTTGGTGCACACAGTGGAATCTAAAGAGGCAAGATGAGAGAACTATGGGTACATGATGTATGATTTCCCAAATAAATTCTTAAAGGACAACCCTAGTCACCGTTGAAGACTGATCAAGGTGTTGTCATGATGAGTAAGAATTCAATTTTCTGGATGAGCCCCGGTGGCATAGTGGTGGAGTGCAGGACTGTGGCCCACTGGCTTGGCAGTTCAAATCCAGCAGCAGCAAGACTGGGCCTCCCAGTCCCACCAGAGGGCAGTAATTACCCACCCCCACCCCCACCCCCACCCCCCCAAAAAAAGAAAGAATTCAACTGTTTGTAAACTTACCTCCAGTAAGTGCCTGTGATAGCTTTGTGTTCTTTAAGAAAATCTATCAAGATGATCCCTTTGGAATTTCCTCCAAACTGCTACATAACCTTTGAAGCTGGCCTTTTTACCTTGAATTTTACTGACTTTGTAGCTCCCCTTGAGATGCCCCTGATTTAATTGGGTCTTGCTCTGGGTCATCTTGGTAAACCCAAGACTGGCACCCAGTTACCATTCACTTTATAAAATCATCTTTACCTTTGATATTGCCTGAAAAACTGATGGGAGGGTCCCCCTTTTAAGCTAGCTAGTCTTGCACAGTGCTTTTGGCACCCATTTAGCTGAAAACTATAAAAAAACAATGCTATATAATTCACATGTCATACAATTCAACAGTTCACTCATGTTAAGAAGAATTGTACAATCATCATTATCAGTTTTAGAATATTTTCTTCTTCTAATCATTGTTTTTAGTTTCCCATTTGCCATACCCCTAAGGAACCATTAATCCAGTTACTATGGAAAAACTTCAAAAGAAAAGAAAACAGCAAATATTAACAAAAAAAGGGAGACAGATGATATGGTGTTAAATTTTAACCTACTTCTGTAATAATCCACTTTCCAATACACTCTGCATGGAGAATATTGAAAGTACCATGGACTGCCATGAGGACGGCCCTATCTTAGATCATGACCAAGACCTCAGGAACTTGCTTCTCAGAGGCAAGACACCATCCTACATACTTTGGACATATTGTCAGGAGAGACCAGTTCCCTGGAGAAGGACATCATGCTTGGTAAAGGGGAAGGAGAGCGAAAAAGAGGACAACCCACAATGAGATGGATTCACATGGTGTTTACAATTGGCTTTGGCCAAAGAACAATTTTGAGGGTGACGCAGAACCTGGGCAGTATTTTTGTGCACAGGGTCAGTACGGTTGAGACTGACTCTGTGACCTCCCAACAACATGTGCACACCCCTGTTTTTGGAGTTAGAAGGGATTCCCCAGAGACTTAATCTATGTGTGGACCCTGCAAATCGATTTTGGACTTTCACTGTCATCGTAGCCTTCTGCAAATCAGGTGTTCACAATTTAAGCTTTGATGTTATTCATTCGTATTTGGATTATATTACTTGATCTTTGGATCACACAGCTGGTGTGCTTCTTCCATGTGAACTTTGTTGATGCTTCAGTTGATCCTAAACCTTTATAGAAGCACACTGTCATATATGTCTCCCATAGAGCAGATGGTCGGTCTGAAACAAAGACCATTCAAACGCATGCGCCCCTTTCCTTCTCTTAAAAGTAAAAATA
The DNA here is from genome assembly GCA_004026705.1 of Nesogale talazaci. Taxonomy (NCBI): domain Eukaryota; kingdom Metazoa; phylum Chordata; class Mammalia; order Afrosoricida; family Tenrecidae; genus Nesogale; species Nesogale talazaci. The sequence goes on from PVJH01002123.1 coordinate 79,632, forward strand.
TTATGATGTGTTTTTCATGCAAGAAAACACAGCTTATTTAACCCTATTAAGTAATTTTCACAAAAATTACATAGCAACTTTGGCTCCGTTTTTCACAGTGCTGTAAAATTCGTATTAATTTTGTTTGAATTTCCCTACCTTGTTACCTGTTCATCTTTCCTTCAGGGCACTCATTGACCATTTGGTTTTGTATACGCCAACTTATAAGGGATCACAGTATTTAAGGATGATGTCCTTATTGCTTGATTACCAATAGGTAATTCATGTTTTTATACATGTGTGTATGTGTTTAAAAATGCTGATTCATACTTCTTAAAAATTATAGACCAGATGTTTTTTAATATCCCTCCTCAAAGTTAATTTTCTTTGGTATTAAAATTGTGTGCAAGCCCCCAATAAAATGATTTTTAAAAATTTGCTCTAAATTTGACTATAACTGTTAATGAGCCCTGATGGTGTAGTGGTCGTGCATTGGACTCTGATCTTCAAGATCGTGGTTCAAAACCATCAACCTCTTCTTGGGAGCAAGATGAGACTTTGTATTCCGATAAAGAGTTACAGACGCAGAAATTCACAGCGGCAGCTTTACATTGCCCTATAGGTTAAGTTGATAACAACTCAACAGCAGGGAGTTTTTCATCTTACTAATGATTAGCAACTATTATTGTTAAAATAGTAATTTGTCCTACAAAACCTTAGATGAGAAGCATTTATTTTCACAACAGATATTTAAGAGTGTTTTGCTAACACCACTTTTGAGTCTTTGAATTTCTCTCAATTTCCATTTGAGTTCTTAAATTCTCATCTTTTATGACTGTCATAGTTACAGTGATTTTTGAACATTGTAAGTGCACAGTGCATACTCATTTTGAACTATTAATCTTTGTCTTTGCTAAGAAATGTTCATTATTATCTTGCTTCACTATTTTAAACAAGTGAATTCTATTGGAGTTTGCATAAAATTGAACAATTGAAAGAAAAAGGCAGAAAGAAAGTCAGTACTCTTGCTACTCCTCATTAGATTGAAATTCTAACTATTGAGCTAGGAGTCCTGGTGGTTTAGTGGGCTAGGAGTTGGGCTGCTAAGCAACCACAAGCCACAGTTTGACGCAACCAGCACTTCCTCTACGCCAGTGGTTCTCAACTTTCCGCATGCCTTGACCCTTTCATGCAGTTCCTCATGGTGCAGTGACACCCCCCCAACTGTAAAATATTTTGTTGATACTTCATAACTGTAATTTTGTTACTGTTACAAATCAGGTGACCCCTGTGATAGGGTCGTTCGACCCCCAAAGGGGTTGCAACCCACAGTTTGAGAACCACTGCTCCACACTGTAGTCTAAGTAAAGAAGGCTTTCTACTCCCAGAAAGACAGACAGCTTTGCAAGCCCAAGGGGGCAGTTCTTCCTTGCCCTGTAGGGTCACTGTGAACCAGAATTTACGTTAGGTTTTCCATCTGTTAATCCTATTAAGAATATATATTAGGTAGTTGTATTTTATACCAAAACCTCAACTCAAACCCTTTGCCATTGAATTGATTGTGACTCATAGTGACCCTTTGGGTTTCTGAGACTGATTGTCAGGGAATAGAAAGTTTCTCCCTGGGGAACTGCTGGAGATTTTGAACTTCGGCCTTGTGGTTAGCAGCCCAACTTAGACTCCACTATGCACAGGAGTAAAAATTTTAAATTAAATGGAGTGAGCAGCTACCTAAAATGACTTATCATACACACACACACACACACACACACAAATTGGAGGGCAGGGATTTGAAGTTGAATGAATGAGTGATCTTCAGAAGTTGAATCTGAATTAATGAGTGATTTTTGGAATTCAGAGAACATTATTTAATATTGTACATGTGCCAATTTTCAGCTGAAATTTGGCCCACTCATTTCTATTCACTATATTTTCTAATATGTGGGGTCCGGTGGCTAGTTTCAATTTGAAAGAGTAGAAGTAAGACAGGAGGAACTTTTCATATTTAATGATTTCTATGGCTAGGAGTCATAATTAACTTGGCAATAAATTTGATTTGTTTTTATTTCAAAGTATATGTGTCTGTCTAACCCTCTTTGAATTTATAAAAAGAAGACTAGTGGTACAAAAAGTTTGTTTTTAAGAAAATGTATCATTTTTGCTGCTGATTTTAATATATGTATGATTTATATATGCATGTTAGTAATTTTGACGGCTTTTGGATAATTCCACTCTAGAGGGAGAACTGGTGGGCGGTCCTTCCTGTGACACGACCCTTGAGTGACAGTTCTATTTGATTGCCTCCAGTACTGTGAGGAAAGGACACGACTCTATGGTGAGGACTGATGGACATACATTATCTGAGAAAAGAAACTACCAGGTAAGAACCTCACCTCTCACCTTCCTTTATTTTCTTGGTCATATAGCTATATCTATTTAATGTGTTATATTTAACCAGAGTCTAAGTGAACTGGATATATCTGAAATTAACTTTTAAGGTTATAATTTAAAATAACTTAGATTTTGTTTTGTTTTGTTTTATTTTGTGGCATCACTGCCCTGGTGAGAGTAGGAAGCCCAGCCTTGCTCCTGGAGAGCTGCTGCTGGATTTGAACTGTCAACCCTGTGGCCCGCAGTCCTGCACACAACCACTAGGCTACCAGGGCTCAGCCTTTTTCTTCCTTCCTTCCTTCCTTCCTTCCTCCCTCCCTCCCTCCCTCCCTCCCTCCCTCCTTGCCTCTCTCTCTTTCTTTCTTATAACTTAGATTTTTTTTTTGTTTTGTTTTGGTTTTTTTTGGACAGCACTGCCCTCTGGTGGTGGGAGTAGGAGACCCAGCCTTGCTGCTGGATTTGAACCTCCAACCCAGTGGGCCGCAGTCCCGCACACAACCACTACGCCACCGGGGCTCAGCCCCATAACTTAGATTTTATAACTGGATTCAAAAACTATAATTTCATCAAAGTGTTGATTGCTTTTATACTTATTATTAACTTTAAGGCTACCCCCACCATCTTGGTCTATTTTCTAGGTTATAGAATATCACAGAAATATAGGGAAAATTGTGTAGAATATAGAATAGAAATGAGGAACTCAGTTCCTCAGAGACCCTCATTCTGTTAACTTATAAGCTGATAACTTGCTGTCCTTAAAATGCTAGTTTCTTGTTTTCTTCCTTATTGAGTAGGCTCATACTTATTCCTCTGACTGAAAGTACAGCTGACATGATACTTACACTTTTTTGTTTGTTTTTTTGTTTTTTGGGCATCACTGTCCTCTGGTGGTGGGAGTAGGAGGCCCAGCCTTTGCTCTTGTGGAGCTGCTGCTGGAATTGAACCTCTATCCCAGTGGGCTGCAGTCCCGCACACAACCACTACGCCACCGGGGCTCAGCCTATGATACTTACACTTTTATGTGAGCTTTTAAATTATATTTAATTTTTAACAATGCTACACAATAGTGGTTCTTATAAATATAACATTTTAAATTTGGTTTTTCAAAGAGTAATCTGATTTATTTTATAATGATCTGCTAAATGATACCATGATTCAGAATACAGATTTGTTTAAAATTCAACTACAAATAAGCTTTATGATTTCCTTTATGGTTAATGTGTTTAACCTTTCTTTCTCTCTTTTCACCAGTTTTATTCCCTTCATGCTTATAAAAATGACTATTGTGAGCATAGCAGCTTTGATTGACTACTTAAAATGAACCACGTAAAACAGCAAGCAATTTAAAAATTTGCAAGTGGGCCTTCTTATTGCAAAAATCCCTTTTTATTTTAACACCTACGTTCTGATTCAGGTCTTGTTCCTAATAAATAGTACTATATTAGCTTTTTGTAGCATTTCAGATCATTTGATGTCTGAAACTTTTTTTGCCGTATCTTAATGATTTTAATAAACCAGGTTAAGCTGGGCCTGACGCTATACTGTAAGAGTTTTCCCTGTAACTTTTTCTCATATGTGTTGACCCCACAGACTTGACCAATATGATCTTTGGTATTTATTTGATCTTGCTATAGTTCTTCTTCCCTTCAAACTACTTCTCTTTACTCTTAGTCATAAGTTTTTAATTGTTCACACTCTTCGTCTGTTGCATTTTATTAGGCTGTGCTTAAATTATTTTAAGAGTTGGATGCTTCAAGGTTATTCATCCTTTGAACGCTCATGATCCAGTTCGTAAAAATCCTAAGTACAGACATTTTGTGTGATTTTGACAATATAGTTAATCTAGCTGATGGGATTATCTTAATTTAGGATTCAAAATTTACATGAGAAAAGGAAAATTATTATTTTTACTCATGCAGAGATTTGTGTATCCTTGCCCATTCATTTCTAAAAAGAAGATTCCATTCCACCAGACACATTGTTCATTTTTTAAAAATCAGATTTTTTTAGCATACTTGAAAAAAACTTTATAAGTTAGGGTTTTGATGGCAGAAAATACATTTCCTTTTCCCTTAAGGTGTTAGGTAGTGTCACTTTTGATACATTTTGACATATACTTGGAAGCAGTTTAAATCTGGATTATAAAATACAATTTGAATTATCTAAAAAGCATACATTTAATTTCCTCTTTGGTACTGTGATGGCTGTAGAGTGTATTGGAATATTAAGTAAATCACCAAAGTAAAATGGGTTTTGCATCGATAACTTTTTTTCCCTGATAACTATTTTTAACGTTGTAGTAGATGTTAAGAGTTTGTATATGCTCAGATGAAATTGTTTGAATTTTTTTGGTTATGGAGTATTAGTCATCCTTTTTAATGAGCAAATTAAGCTTGTTTTATTTTATTTTTGTTTGTTTGTTTGTATTTTGGGGGGGCATCACTGCCCTCAGGTGGTGGGAGTAGGAGGCCCAGCTTTTGCTCCGTGGAGCTGGAATCGAACCTCCATCCCAGTGGGCCGCAGTCCTGCGCACAACCACTACGCCACCGGGGCTCAGCCCTAAGCTTGTTTTATATCCAAACTTTTTCCCATTTTTATTTGGTGGGTACCTGCTGTCTTATAGTGAGTGATACCATAAATACTTGTGTATAAACCAAGTTTTCCACCACATTTTTGATGCAGTTTTTTTTTTTTTGGATGCAATTTTTGTGGTAAAATTAGATGCCTCAGCTGATATTCGGGTTGGCTTATACTCGAGTACATTTGGTAATTAGCAATAGGTTAGAATTTTAGAGCTTAACAAGAAAAAATAGTCCTCCAATTTTAATTTCTAAATTTTTATAGATCTGAGATAGAACCTTAGGAATTTAGTATAGGAAAGTGTATTCCCTTGCTTATGACTTTCAAATGGGACAGTGATTGGCATTGGGTTTTTGGGTGGTGTCTTCTTTTTGTGTTTTATTTTCTTTTATAAATCTAACTCCAGTTACACTGGTGCAGGATTGGACAGTGTTTCATTCTTCTCTATATGGGGTCGCGGTGAGTTGGGGACATCTTGACGCCATTTAACAACGGATGTATTTCACTAAAACCTTAGTCAAGCAAGGAAGCCCAAACCAGCCTTAGTCCTCAAGTGGCTTTCCGTCTCATGTAATACAGAACGGTCCTAAAATTTACACTACAGTCTTTCCACTTTCTGGCCTTTGTCTGAGCTTAACCTGTCCAGTTCTCTCTCAGTTTACACCCTATGAGGGTGTTTTTCCTTTCTGTAATATAACACTTCTTTTAATCTTCCTACTATGGTTTACACATATTTTTGCCTTAGGTTTGGTCAGTTCCTTGAATACTTTGAAGTATTCAAAGGTGAATACTTCACCTTTGTTCACACAGTTCAAGAATTTTAAGGATCTATTGTTCCAGAAGCTATGCTTTGATGAACCCCTTAGCTTTTCCCCTTATTTTCACAGTGCCTGTGTATACTGTAGTTAAACCATTAATGTTATTTGCCTGTATTTTTCTGTAGACTTTTGTATTGTTCCTTATTGTAGACTGCGGGTAACTATTTAGATAAATATTTCAGTTCATTTAAGTTATTTCTAGAAATTCATTTGCCAAAAAAAAAAATGAAAAATTTATTTGCTCACATTCTTCTAAGCTTTAGATTTCCAAGCTTATTTGGCCTACTTCCCCCTTGTCAAGGGGGTGAAAATATCCACTCAGGGTTTTCCCACCCCTTTCCCTCACTTTCCCACTTGGCTCCACATTTTTTTTTTGGCATCACTGCCCTCTGGTGGTGGGAGTAGGAGGCCCAGCCTTTGCAGCCTTTGCCCCTGTGGAGCGCTGCTGGAATTGAACCTCCATCCCAGTGGGCTGTAGTCCTGCGCACAACCACTACGCCACCGGGGCTCAGCCCAGCTCCACATTTTTCTAATCTGAGGTAAAGGAACGATAACTGCTTTTGTAGCCCCTCTATATAAGGGGACCATATCCCACTTTGGGAAATACGGCTTTAAATCCAATCCCTTGAGTCAGTTCTGTCAAAGTGATCCCTTAGGGCAGAGTGAAATTTCTGCAAAAGGTTCCAAAGATAGTCCATTTTTGTAGAAAGGGGCTACCGATCTTCCTTTTGCGGAGTGCCTGCTGGGCTCAAGCCACTGAGCCTTGGTTAGCTGCCATACAGTTAGCCACTGTGCTCCAGGGCTCCTGACAGTCATACTGTCATGTTAATCATTTTTACCATGAAGTCATGGCACATCGTGTGCTGCTTAGTTTATGATGCTATCAACAAGCTGGATATAGTGCATCCTAATCCATATATTCTTGAAGAACACCTTTGCATCCTTAGTGCTGCTTTAACTTAGTGGAATATGTCAAAGAACAAACTGAGCTATGACAGGAAACTGGCTTAACATTCTCTATCTTTGCATCCTTAAATATTTGTTTTTTTTCCTCCTTTTGATTGTTTTTAAAACCATAGTAAGAATAGATGTTCATTATAGAAACTTTCCAGGAAAATATATAAATATACTGTAAAAGTTTGCTGATGACAGAAAACAGAGGTATGTTTCTTTTCAGATCTTTATGAGTGACATTACGGGGTAAATATGATAGTTTATTATTATTTTTTGACAAATGTTGCACTAGCTGCATTATCATGCAGATTGTTTATTGTTTTTAATCGAGGTATTTCCAAATCTCAGTTTCCATCCCTTACCCAGGCTCCTTCCTTAGGAACAACCACGAGTTAGAATTTTGTTTCAATTTTAGTTTTTATATATACTTTTACATATGTGTTTTGATATATGTAGCTATCCATCTTTAGTGTTATGGAGCAACTTGGGGGTGGTGGTGGAATGGTGCCCTGCATTATTTTGAGCGAGATAACCAGTAATGACATTGCTCACCCCCCAAAAACTCTGTTACTCATTAACTGTCTCATCCATCAATGATTTGTGCATTGTTTTTAGAACACTAGTTATATTTACTTAGTACATACAAAATAGTATGTTTATTTACTTAGTACATACAAAATAGTTTGCACCTTAGAAGCAGTCAGTGGTTTAGAATTACTGACCTTGTGGTTAAGAACCCAATACAGGGGCTGAGCCCCGGTGGCGTAGTGGTTGTGCGCGGGACTGCGGCCCACTGGGATGGAGGTTCAATTCCAGCAGTGGGGCTGGGCCACCTACTCCCACCACTGGAGAGCAGTGATTGCCCCCCCCCCCCAAAAAACAACAACAACAACAAAAAGAACCCAATACATAATCTATATGTCCAAGGTTCCTTTAAGATACATATTAAAAGTAACATTTGGGCTGAGCCCCCGGTGGCGTAGTGGTTGTGCGCGGGACTGCGGCCCACTGGGACGGAGGTTCAATTCCAGCAGTGGGGCTGGGCCTCCTACTCCCACCACTGGAAAGCAGTGATGCCCACCCCCCCCACCCCCCCTCCAAAAAAAAAGATAAAAGTAACATTCACAGGAATTTTAAAAGGGGGAATACTTAGCAATTTAACAGTTGTCAGAATAAAGCTGGTGTGCAGAACAGATACATGGAATCTTTAATTACTCTTGCTGTTTGGTGTCAGGTGAAGGTGAGGAAAGTTATGCTGGTGAAGGAATGAGTTAAAAACAAATACCTGAAAAACCTTCAAATGAATGGCACTTGTAGTCAGTTTCTTAGTTATACAATGACTCCTAAAATGGATGTGCGCTAATAGTTACATTTTTAATGTAATGCTTTTGGTGTTAGTATCACACTATTAACAAAAGTTATCTTGTTAGCATGAGCTAAATTTTTAATTAAGTGTGTGTGTGTGAGATATATATATATATAGATAGATAGATAGATAGATAGATAGATAGAAAATTTGGACATTCGACTATCAAAAGATAGTCTCTGGGGTCTTAGAGACTTGAAGTTAAACAAGCAGCCATCTAGCAAAGGAGCAAATAAGGAAGAAGCACACCAGTCTGTGTGATCGATCATGAGGTGTCTACTGCATCAGGTATCAAAAGATCCCAAACAAACAACTTTTATCAGTGCGAATGAGGAGGGTTGGAGTAGCGATCCCAAACCCATCTGTAGACAATTGGATATCCCCCCACAGAAGGGTTATAAGGAAGGACTGATTCAACCCAGGTGTAGTGTAACACCGAATCACACATCCTTCCTGTAGTTCCTGAATGCTTCCTTTCCCCACTACCATGATCTAGTTCTACCTTACAAATCTGGCTATACCAGAGAACAGGTACAGGTAACAGCTCTAAATACATAGGATTCAGGACAGATAAGCCCTTCAGGAACAGTTGTGGGAGCAGCAAATGGAGGGGAGGGGACTGGTCAGGGAGAGGGATGGGGAGGAAGGGGGAACCCATTACAAGGTTAGATATATAGATTTCCCCCACTCCCTGAAGGAGACAAATAACTGAAATTTGGGTGAAGGGAGACAACGGACAGTGTAAGATATGGGATAATAATAACAATATATAATTGATCAACGATTCAAATGGATGGGAGGGGAAAAAAGAGCTTATACCATGGACTCAAGCAGAAAATGTTTTGGAAATGATGGCAGTATATGTACAAATATGCTTGATACAATTGATGTGTGGAATGTAAGAGCTGTAAGAGCCCCCAGTAAAATGATTTTTTAATAAATTGGAGCATTTTATTTGGCATTCCTTTTCCTATGGCTAGCTAAGAATATCAAGTGAAATAAATTCTCAAATTCTTTGCAGGTGAATCCTTTGCTATGCCTCAGTAATAGCATTCAATTTTTTTTAAGTGCATTATATTTGCATACTTTTTTTTTCTGTCATCTTTTAGGTCTGCAGATGGGGTAACTTTTGGTTTTTTAAAAAAATCCAGCTTCAATTAGTGTAATGTAGTGAATTATTTAGTGTGAGTCTTCTAGATACAATCTTTGTTATGCACACCAAATGATCCTTTCCTGATGGATCTGGATAAGAAAAGGTGGGGAAAGGCACCCATAGGATTCAGTTGTGAGTGATTGTTAACTGTATTAATTGTGATTGGCAATCCTGCTGGGTGTGAAAAGCAGGAAATGCTCACTACCAGCAAGAGCTGAGCCAGCGCAGAACCCCGAGCTACATTCACAGTGAATTTCCTTGATCTAGCAGACAGATGTGACAAGACTTCAGTGGAGCAGCAAAAGCAGAACCAGAGCATGAGACAGAGCGGTAGACATCCAACCCCCAGAGCAAGTAAAATCTGAATACTTTTGAGTAGGAGGCTAACTTGTGGAGAGGGTCCCTCCAGGCCCTTAATGGGAATAAGTTGCTGACCCACAGGTGAAGTGAAGTGCTCAGGCTCTGGCTCATGGTGCAGTGGCTTACCCTTTTGGGCCTTTATTGGTAGCCCTAAGAGACTTTGTACCACTGTACGACCCTATCTATTAGCAATGTGACTGAGAGCCCAAACTCCAGAGAAAGGCCTGCTTGTGATCACCGCTGAGACCAGACTTTCCTATTTGAATAATTTTATAGTAAGCATGTGTAAAGTGTTAACTTATTTAATAAGCCAACAGCCATGTTTTCTATGTGTCCTCAATGAATTGTCAAACTCAGCTAAAATGTAAGAGTGCTGTGGGAGAGACTGTGGGTGTCTGAACTGGTAAGACTGTTGGAGGATGAGGCTTGTCTGACTTCAACCTTGGTTAATGCTGATGTGGAGTCTGATTTTCCTTTTCCCCGTGTTGTGAGAGGAGATGAAATGCTACTTGTGTGTCATTCTTGAGCATTTTGATTTATGGCACTTTACTTTCAGTAAATTTTTCACAGTATCCTTCAAACAAAAGAAATATTAACAATTCTGCGACATCCAAAGCTATTTCCAAGTGTGGTAGTGGTTCACTTGTTATCTAACAAATGTTCTTGTGTTAACCTAGAAAAATTTAAATGTTTCATGAAATCCCTGTGTGTTCATTGTGGATGCTCTTTTGGGGAATTTCAGCCTGAGCCTTTAAGCCCATGAAATATTGAGTGTTGTTATCTTTCAGAAAAGTATTTTGCACTGAAATGATTTTTCTTAGTCATACATAATGCACCTGGAACATTGTATTCATTATTAAATAGACAGCTGCAAAATTAGTGCAATTACTTCTCCAAATCAGAAAATACAGAACAGGTTATTTTTTAAATGCAGCCTTAGATTGTGCATGTGTTCTGGCATGTTAACAGTGTTACTGACAGTTTTTTATTGTCTGAATTCCCACATAAAATTAGTACAAGACAGCAAAACCAAAACCCATGAAGACCTTTGTAATAAAACTTAGTGGTAAGGCATCTTGGAAACTTCAGAGTATAAGCAGGTGTGAACTATCATAAAGACCTGCTTATTAATCAGTTTCTCTGCAAAGTACAAAGAAGCATGAGATTGTCTGATGGATAGCTTTTCTCAGTGCTGAAATTAGGTAGAAGCACTCCAAGTAGTTAACTTTATTCACTGGGAAGTGCCTCGAGCCTATTAAAGAACAACCGCTCAAATTAGGAGAGGTTTTGCCCACTCCATGAGATGAGTATAAGAAATCCACGGTAAAGCCTAAGGTGACATGAGCAAGCTATCTAGCATTGTGGACTCTGAAAACTGAGTCACCAGTGCTCATTTTCAGGATACCATGGAGAAGAAAAATGACACCCAACCTGAGCAGAATAAAAATAGCAGTGACAAAGAAAGAGAAGATCTGTCCTTGGTTCTCAACCTGTGGGATTTGAACGACCCTTTCATAGGGGTCACCTAAGACCATCGGAAAACACATACTTTCAGTGGTCTTAGGTACTGAGTCACTGCTTCTCTATTGGTCTCTAAGCGGACCTGCCCATATGCAGATATATCCACATGCAGATATACCCACAAAGGAGTATGGAGTGAGACTGTTCACCATGCTACTCCATGCTTCAAGAGAAAATTTCATTTATTTATGCTTGACACACTGGTTGAATGTATGAGTTGTGATAAAAGATGTAAGGGCCCTCAATAAAGTATTTAAAAAAATAAAAATACCAAAACAAATTAAATAAATAAAAATAACTGGGGGAAAATTTCATATATTTGTAATTAGAAATGCATATTTCTTCATTCGGTTTTTTTCGGCATCTGCCCTCTGGTGGTTGGAGTAGGAGGCCCAGCCTTTGTTCCTGTGGAGCTGCTGCTGGAATTGAAACTCCATCCCATGGGCCGCAGTCCCGCGCACAACCTCTACGCCACCAGGGCTCAGCAAGAAATGCATATTTCACCATATATAATTACTATTGTTTTGTGATTTTTCACTGTGCTTTATATTCAATTTGTAACAATGAAAGTACATCCTGCATATCAGATATACGGTTCGTAACAGTGACAAAATTACAGTTATGAAATAGCAACGAAAATACTTTTATGATTGGGGTCACCACAACTTGAGGAACTGTATTAAAGGGTAGCAGCATGAGGAAGGGTGAGAATCACTGATTAAGCTAAAGGCAGAGAAGAATTGAGCCAGGAAATCTCAAAAGAACAAGCCACTTCATTTTGAAATTTATGTGAAGACAAATGAAGGAAGTTTATGAAGTTTAGGAAAAAATTATCTGAACCTAAGCCACCTTAAATCATTAAATTCACAAGATGTTCCAGAGTATCTTTATTTTTTTTAATCTTTCAGAATATCTTTTGGAGTGTTTTTCCCCCTATATCATTTGATTAGCAGTGTTTGTATTGATCTGAAGTGTGGTCAAACCAAGGTTGTGATCCTCACTCTTACCCGTTCTCTGTCCCCCGTCTATTAGAGTTATGATGATAGAGAGCTGTTTCGTTAGGTGCCAACAAATCAGTTCCAACTCGAGCAGCCGTAGGCACAACAGAACGATACACTGTCTGGTCCTCATATTGTTAGATTATTTGACATTCTCATTGTTGCTTTGCTTTTCTGCTCCCTTCCACTTTACCAAGCAAGATTCCCCCAGGGCATCAAAGTCTTGCCATCCTTGCTTGCAAGGAGCATTCTGACTGTATTTCTTTCCGGATTGATTTGTTTTTCCTTCTAGCCCATGTTACTTTCAGTGTTCTTTGCCAGCACGATATGAATTATGGATTATAAGAGTAAAATATTGAAAGTATCTTGGATTGTTAAAGAGCCAATAAATTGGGCTGAGTCCCGGTGTCGTAAGTGGTTGAGTGCAGGACTGCGGCCCGCGGGCTTGGCGGTTCAGATCCAGCGGCGACTCTCAGGAGCAACACTGGGTAGCTCCCACGACCACCAGAGGCAGTGATGCCCACCAAAAAAAAAAAAAAAAAAAGAACCAATAAATTTATCATGGAAGAAGTGCAGCCACAATGCTGCTTAGAAATAAGGATGGCAAAACTTCACCTGTTACTTTGGACATGTTATCAGGTGAGACCAGTCCCTGGAAAAGGACATCATGCTTGGTAAGATGGAAAGGTGGTGAAAATGAGGAAGAGGAGTAGATGAGCTGACAACAGTGGCTGCCAAGCTTAGGTTCAAACCTAAGAATGACTGTAAGGATAGTCTGGCTGAGGCCTGGTGGTGTTTCATGCTACAGGACCAGTAGTAGTCAGAACCAAAATGCCTACATATGAATGAAATGAATTACAAGAATAAAAATGCGTGGCAACATTAATGGATAAAATAGAGAAAATAATTTTTAAAAATTAACTATTTCAATACAGTTTTCTGTAAAAGATAGTTTAAAAATGTAACCTATTATAACCCAAAACACTTATTTATAAATTTAATGACTGCAGTTTTAGAAATTCACTAGGGGAAAAAATATGATTTTATTGAGAGAAAATACACAGGATCCTCATTTATGGCTTCATATATAAAAAGAATGTCATAAAAGTAGTCCCTCCCTAAATAGGAAAGTACAGAGTGTATTTTAATTCATCTAATAAGGAAAGATCTGAAATTCCAATTTTTAAGTGTGTGTGTGGGAAATAAACCAAACACAAAACAACGCTTATATCAAGTTCATTATGACTAGTGATGACCTACTAGGAGAGTCAATACTGACTTGTTTGTCAGCTTGTCATGCTGTAGTGGCTTGCCTGTTGTGTTGCGAGCTGTCACTGATATTTCTAATACAACCAAGGTAAAAAATAAACATTGAATAAGAAAGACCAAGGAAGAAAGCCTGGGTCAGACTATCTTTACAATCATTCTTAGGCTTGAACCTAAGCTTGGCAGCCACTTGCATAATTTAAATGCATCACTTTTTCATTGGTCTTCCTTAATCAATATCCAACTTTCACCTGTGTACGACGAAGTAGTGGAAAATACCATAGCATGTGTGTCAGGTGCGGTGCACTTAGTCCTTAAAGTCTGAACTTTTCAACACTTTAAAATGGTCACGTGCAGCAGATTTGCCCATCATACACTGTCTTTGGATCTCTTGACGCTGCTTCCATGAGCATTGATAGTGGATTTCAGCAGGATGAAATCTTGACAGCTTTAAATCTTTTCCCACTTAGCATGATGTTAGCCTTTTGGTAGAATTTTCTTCACATTGATTTCATCGTGTGCATTGACGTATATTCCATACTGAAGACTGCAATTCTTGACCTTCATCAACAGGTTCAGTAAGCAAAGTTGTTTCTGACCGAAGAAACATATATTCATATATGTGAATTCATATACATTTATCTGTATATCCCAGGTTACTAATTAGCCTCCCTCCAATCCAAATCTTTCAGCGCTTCTGATTATTTGCTCAACTTTTATATAAATACCCAACTGGGTATTTTAAGTCTTCTGTTGTTTATATGACTTGCATTTATTTTCTGAGCTGACTGGTACTTCTGAAGCATTGTTGAATAGAAGTGGAATTCATAGTGGAAGCCTTTCTCCTGTTAATTCTTTTCACCATTAAATACGATGTCTGGTGTGGGCTATTTTGTAATGTGTGTTATCGGGATAAGAAACTTATTTATAATACTATCCTTTGTGCTTGTTATGTACATTCTTATGGTTGTATGTGTGCATTCTTGTTATTCACTCTTGCCAACGCACTGGCACTTTTACGAGGAGCCAAGTTTTAGCTTTGTTTTAAATTTTCTTTGTGTTTTATCTATTATTCTCACTTTTATATCATTTAAGTTCTGCCCTTTCGCTAGTAATCTGGCGATCTTTCATTCTCTGATCATTTTACTGTAAGCATATAAGGATCTAAATTTTTCTCTGAGAACGGCTTCTTTGATTGTGCTTTATGGATTTTGAATGTAGTTATTTTGTTTTTCCCCCTTTTTTCTCCTCTGTCATACCCTTTTTGATGGCAAATATTTTAACTTTTAAAATTTCCAACCATAGAAAGTACCAGGCAATGTTTTCTTCGGTTGTATCATAGGATTGCTATGAGTCAGTTGCCTTGATGGCACTTAACCTTTAATAGGAATTTTTTCTAGTTACTTTTCTATCACCTATTTCTCATGTAAGCCCATTATGGTCAGACTGTGGTCAGTAGTGTACCAATTATTTGTATACCTGAAAAAGTGATAGTGACTGGTGGCTGGTATATGTTTCATTTTCCATGTGGTTGTGTTTCATAATCCTATTGTCTAAATCTTATGAAACTAATATTTATAGCCGTTTTCCTTTGTTTAGATATGGTTTCCAGTAACCTCTTTTTTTTCCATCCTGTTTCATTTCATTAATCATTTTATTCATTATGCATTCTGTGTATGATACCAAATACTGGAAGTCAACACAAGTTATTCTAATATCTTTATGTTTTTTTCTTGGGTTCTTTGTTTCTTTGTGTGGTAAATGGTCAGTTCACATTTCTTAGAACTTTTTGAGGAGTCGGTGAACGGACTTTCCCAAGAGGGTTTGCATTTGCTTTTGGAGGTGTTTACCAGGTACTTGGGGACACTGCCAGTTCAGAACTTATTAAAAGAAAAATGACTTGAAACTGTCTACACAACACAGGTGCTGTGAACTTCCACTGACTTGTGGGTCTTGATTCTCTGAGGAAAAACTCTTCCTCTAGTGAGCATCGAAATGAAAGCCATCACGATTTTTTGCTGCCCTGTTCATGAATGGGTTATTACAATTAAGTTACAGCTTTTTAGGGTACTTGCTTTATGAAAAGGAGCTCTAGTGACACAAAGAGATAAGCTTTGGGCTGCTGGCTACAAGCTGGTAGTTCAAACCACCAGAGTAGGATGAGGCATTATATAATTCATATAAAGAATTAGAGCCTTGGAAGCAGTTTACTCTGTATAAGGCTGCTGTAGGTCAGGTTTGTCAAAGATTGTAAGCTTTGTGTTTTTTTGTTTGGTTTTGGTTTTGGTAGGAGGTGGGGGGGCAGGAAAGTGCTTTATGAATAAAAGCCCAGATGTCCTGGTTGATAAGAGTTGGATGGTTAATGGAGAGGTTATTAGTTCAAACCTACCATCTGCTCCTGTAAAGCTGTACAGCCTTAGAAACCCTAAGCAGGGTTGCTGTAAATTGGAATCAACTTAATGGCAGTGGGTTTTATATAAAGGTCTCTAGTAGCTTTTTTTTACCTCTGGCATATTTGATATAAACTTGCTGTCTTGTTCGAATTTTTCTCTTTGCATAACTTTGAGGTACTGAATACTCTTAGTTTAAAGGGATAACTTTTTCACTTCTGTACAAAGAATAAGGAGCCCTGGTAGTATAGTGTTTACACTTTGGTTGATCTGCACGGTGGACAGTTTGAAACCACCAGCAGTTCTGTAGGAGAAAGACTAAACAATTTCAGTCCCAGAAACCCACAGGGGATCGCTGTGAGTCAGCTTTGATTCAGGAGCGGTGAGTTTGGTTGGTTGGTTTGGTACAAAGAGACCCTGGCTTACAGTAGCCTCTCAGTAGATATTTGTTGATTAAATGAAATCAAATATTCAGAGCCTTTTCAGTTGTTTTTTGAATGGGGCATTTCAAGAGTTGGTCATACTCTTAGGAAGATATAATCATTTTTCAGCCTCAGCTGGAATTTTATTTCATAAGGAATATGCTTACTGCCTCACTTCTCTGATACACATTTTCATTGTTCATTTGGGGTAATGCTATTTCTGCTTTTTATTGTCATTCATAATTTTAAATCTTGGGCTGATTTCTTTTTTCCTTCTCTCCACCTGTTGTTTTTCTTCAATTTGTTTTTCCTTCCTTGTGTTGTCTTGCCTCTCTTGCCATCTTGCTTTCCCCCCTTTTTAAATTTTCCTTCCTTCCCTGCTTTCTATGGTGTATCTTTTTCTTATATTTGTGAAAAGCTTTCAAAAATTACACTTTCATAAAATGTAGTGCTTAGGTGATAGGTCCTTTTAACAATGTTTATGCCTGAAAAACAATGTTTTTCAGGCATAAACACTGGCTATAGAATTCAAGGTTGATGGATTTTCATTTTTGTACTCTAAAGATGTTACAGTTCCGTATTCTAATACTGTTTCTGATGAAAGTTTGACTAGATATTCTAGTTATCTCTCTTTTTGCCAAGTTCCCTATTCTAAGCAATGTCTTATGAGTTGTGGTTAAAGTTTTTGCATGTGCTATAGCATTACATTGGCCAATTAATGTCATATAATCAAATAATTGCATACATGAAATTTGATGGGATGCATTTATGCTGTGGACCCAGTGTGTACCTTGTACTTCTCCTGACTGTGGATGAGATATCAGAAGAGATGAGACCCCAAGAGCTACAGAACAATAGATATTTCCTTTCTGAAGAAGCTGATGTTTTAGAGCATTGGTAAATAGTAAATAAATGAAATGCTTTGCATTTTTTGGCCATATGGATTATGGGGGGAAGTAAAAAAGTGAAGTAGGGAGTTTTAAGGGGTAGGTTGGGAAGAATGTTGCAATTCAAAATAGAATCAACACGGAAGTTTTCTGATGTAGGATGAGGTTGGAACCGCACTTTTAACTAATACAAGAAGTTTAAATGCCTGAACACACCAGAGTTTGTGTGATGTTTAAGAAATAGTAAGGATGCCAGTGTGGCTGGAATATAATAAGAAACCCTAAGAAAGGTAGTAGCTTGCAAGTATTAAAGAGTAAAATTTCCTAAGGCCTTCTACCAGAACTATATAGATTTTTCCACTTGGGACCCCTTTTCACCCAAGAAATTTGTCTTGCAACCCCCCACTTGGTTAAGTAACCCCATAGGAGGGCCATCATCCACAATTTAAGAAGCTTTGTTGTAGACCATAAAAATTATGTTTTCATGTTTCCTCCCTTTGATTTGTTTTGTTTCTTTGTTCTGAACATCAAATGGGTATGTGAGAACATAAAATGTAATATCTAGCTTTTTGCATATTATATGTTCACTGAATATTTATTATATTAATTTATATGACAAGATGTTAAATAAGTCAAGGTCCTGTGTTCACTTGAGGTAGTTTGGTATTATTAACTGCTTTATATGTTTTATCTATTTCTGTGTATTTCATTTAAGATATTTGTCTCCTTCGATATATCTGTTTATACTCTTTAGTATATCAATTGTCTTAAAATAACAGATATTTTTAGTACCTTTAATATTTAAAGTCAAATCAGTTTTCGCTGAGTGAAGCAATAATTTTTTATATTATCAAAAACATTTCATATTTTTATGAAAGTAAATATTTTATTAAATCTTATGTTTAGTTTGTTAAGGTACTTTATATTTTTCTTTACATAATTGGATTAAGGTATCAGATTATTGTCATTTAGCGTTCTTAATTGTTTTATCTGAGTGGAACAAGTTTTAAGAAATTAATTTCTTCCCTAAGAGCATCCTTATCCCAGAAGTCAGTTCTATTTTTCAAAAAATATGTATTCACTTTTCCACTTTCCGAAATTAAGTATTTCCATGTAGTTCTGTTTGATGACATTACCACAGACTCTAGAGACTTAGATTTAGTTAAAAACAGCAAAGGAAATATATAAGAAGTATTTGAAGTAATATTGTTTTAGACATTTTCAAGAGGTCAAGGTAAGCACTGTCCTGGCATTTCTTTGGAAAACTGTGGAAATTCATAGAAAGCTTGACTTTTAACCTTTTTAAAAAATAAAGTACTATGAGTGGACTGAGAGATGATTCTGGGAATGGGTAATAAAGAAATTAAAAGGGAGTCATATTGAAGTTGGACTATCAGATCTTTATAGCATGATTTCCTTATTTTTCAAAGAGCAGAAGAATCCCACCGTTTATCATGTTCTGGTTGGACTCCTTTCTTATCGTTTGCTGGAGTTTGAACTTCAGAGCTATGGTGTCAACCCTGCTGTAGTATCTCAGGGGAGCTCCTAGTGTGGGGCTGGTGCCATGGCTCATCCTCCAACCTTTCCTTCTTCACTCCAGCCTCCAGCTCTGAGCTTTCCAATTTCCAGAGTAGCAAATGTTGAAAGAAGTTGCACAGGTAAGTAGGTGGTGGGAAATACTGGGGGGAGAAAATGATAATGTCCTCATTATTTTGAGGGTGGATGTTGGGCCATTTTATCACTGAGCCATTTTGTTAGTTTAGAAATATTTTATGTTTCTTATATACTATTTATTCCATAACCATTTAATAGCTTATTGAATAAGCCAGTACATCCAGAAGTACTTTTAATTCTTATCAATTAGCTATAAATCAGAGAAAGCCTTCTGTTGAATAAATCATTAATATTTAAATAGAGCAGCTCTTCCATTTTTTAATAGCTTCCTATTCTTCACAGTGTATTATAGGACCAGAAAACTCATTTTTAGGAAATGTTGGGCATAGTACAAATCTAGAGTACAATTTTGATACATCTAACTTGATCTCAGAAGGGAACTAATTCTAAACTTCTTCCATAATACTTCTTTTCCTGAAATTTTAGGTAGCTATGTTTTAATGGCTACAAAAACTTCTTCAAGCCTTTTTTTTTTTTGCCTTTGAAGTGGAGGCAAGAGAACTAGAGCATTTCCACCAGTCTCTTGATTTTTGAGATTAACATAAACAATCATAGAAGTGTTGAAGACAGTGGTTGATACAAGGTTCTTGGAAATATTTATTTAATTCACCAAATTGTCTGTGGCATTTTCTGCTTGTCTATGTTGCACCAAAGTGATACTCTCCAATTATGTTTTGTTGGTTTTTAAAAAATATTGTAGGTGAAAGTTTGCCTAGCAAACCTATTTTCTAATCAGTAAATCACTCGCACATTGATCCATAGTATCATGTCAGTATTCTTTCCATCCACCGCTCTCTCTGCCCCTCCTTTCCGGCTCATCTTTGATTTGAGGCAAACATTAGCCTTTCGGTCTTGTAGAGTTGATGATGATTCTGATGAGTACTTTCTTCATGGTGTTACTCTTTATTAAACATGTGTAGTATTTGGCTGAGAGGCAGCTTTTAAGAATGTCTTTGAGTTTCATGTTAGCTGTAAGTCTGGTTTGTTTTAATTTAAATTCTGTCAGCATTTTTTACCCATTCTAACTGGAACCTTAAAATATAGTTCTGTTCTATGTGGATGATGATAGCTGGGCAACATGTAGTTCTTCTGTTCTTGGGTTGGAGGAAGCAGTGAGGCTGTTGGACTAATAAGTGCATCCCCGAGTCTTCTATTTCTTCATTCTCTATTGCTTTAGGTGGGAAGACACCAATAGTCGCTTCTCAGATGGCCACTGCTAGCTTTTAAGATTCCAGATGCTTCTGAACAGACTACAATATAGAATTTTATTTATTTTTAATTTTATTGAGGACTCTTACATCTTTTATCACAATCCATCCATACATTCATTGTGTCAGACACATCTGTCCATATGTTACCATCTTTTTCAAAACATTTTCTTTCTACTTGAGTCCCTGGCATCAGCTACTGGTCCCTTCATTCCATTCCCCATTATTCTTTGACACTTAGATGCATTCTGAGACTGTGGTCCTTAGTCTTCAGGTAGTTCATTCCCAGTGTCTAAAGTATAGTTTCCATGACTGTGCCCCTTTATGCCCTATTATAAATATGTGTATATGAGTATGCATGCAACATTTGCAAATGTACATGTTATAGCATTGACAACATACCTATGCTTATGTATGATCTCCCTCAACTATTTCACATGCTTATTTCCATATATATTGACTCATAAATTATTGTTACTGCAAAATTGCATGTTATGCTTTTTACTATAGTTGCTTTTTACTTTTTGCGTACCACTTAACATCTTCCTTTACCTTACGTGGATGTTGTACCTGTCTCTGACTGACCAGTAAACCTGGGATCTGTTAGGTGTTTTTCCTCCCACATTATCCAGGATTTTCTAATGTGATTTCTTTCAGCAAGGTTAATAATGGTTGTTGGACTCCATCCAGTTCTTCTGGTGTTAGGGTTGTGAAAGCTCAGGTGGGTACAGTCCATTAGACTAACCTTTTCCAAAATTCCATGCCTTCAATTTTCTTTACTCCTCTTTGCTCTAGACAGGAAGGCCTATAGTTGCACCTTCATGGCTGGTCACAAGCTTTTAAAAAAAATTTTTTTTTTTTTTTACAGTTTATTGGCACCTAAATTACATATCATATAATTCAATAGTTTGATAATATTAAGAATTGTATAATCATTACCACAATCACAATCAGATTTAATGCACCCACCCCCTCACAAGCTTTTTAAAACTCCAGCTTCAGTTCAACAAAGTAGGATGTAGAAATCTCCTGAGACTATGGTCTTGAGACCCCCGGCTCAACAATTCTTTCCTTCTGAGTGTTTGATTTTAGCTAAAGAAGTTTTATAACTACTCCCCAGTATGTTCTACTGTATTAAAGCAAAGCTCAGAGACACTGAGTCCACTCTCTCTCACAGTGACGCCATAGACTAGAGTAGAAGGGAAGTACACAGCCTCACCCCCCCACCCCCACCCCCACCCCCCACCCCCCAGGCCATGGGGTTGCTCTGTGGATTCACACTGCTGACCTTTTGGTTAGCAACTCAATGCCAGCATTTGTTGTTCTGGTATTTGAACTATGTCATTACATTTTCAATGAACTTTAGCCATTTATAGACTGGTCAATTAATGCATTGTCAAAATTTTCCCTAGTCTATAAGTTCATTTTTTAACTGTTGGTGAAATTGCTTGCTACATATTATTTTTTTTAATGGTTAGAAGCCCTCCTCCCAATTATCTAGTCTATATTTTATTTGTGTGTATTTTTAGTTTTATAGATTTTTTTTTCTTAAAACATGATTTTTCAAAATCACTGTGGAGACATGTAGTCTTTTTACTGCAGTGTTTACTATCCTTTGGGGCTCTTTTTTTGGGGGGATGCCTTCAAAACTGTTTTGTTAGTCCTAGAAATTTTCCATATAATTCAGTTATGTAGTTTATAGCTTCTTTTGCATATAACAAGATATTTATAATTATACTCAGGAAATGTAGACTCTGCCCAAGCCAATGATTGCTACAGTTTCTTCTAAGAATTATAATTAGACACCAACTATTTCTCACTTCAAATGCCAAGATATAAAATTCTTTACCATTTAATATTTCACAGAATAACAGAATTAAAAGATACTGAGAGTTTTTCTATGTACTTCTGGGGATCTCTTCATATGTCTTTTTATTTATATTTTATAATTTAGTATCCCAATGTTAAGGGTAAAATATTGCTAATTGTAGACTCCATTATGTGAATTCTCAATTCTTTCTAAGTTCTTTTGCTACTAGAGTTCACTAGTCCCTTCTTTAGTTGGCATATGATTGATTATACAATACACTGTTTTTCCCATTCATTGGTACTTTTTGAATGATTAGAATTTAGGCACTAAAAATATTGATTTTTAAAAACGCATTCTTATGGTTTAAAGGCTAGAGCTATAAAGGCACATTGGTATTTGAAAAAGATTTTAGAAAGCCGTGAAATCACTTTCTTCAAGTTGATGAAGACAATGTATTCTTCCCAGAGCAAAGTTAATTGATAAGGGGAATTAAAAATTTGCATAGAACAAGTAATCTTTGGTAATGCTTCTTATGTGATATACATATTTTTATAAGTGTTTGGGATAGTATATTGAGTTTTAGGACTGTGATCCGAATAAGGCATCGTCAAACATTGATTTCAGAAAATGATCTTCTTATTAAGAAAGTGATGTGATGTACTACTCTATTTCATTTCTATGCCTACTTCATCTTTTCCTATGATTAGGGCCAACCTGTTTTATGAATCAAAACTCTCACAAAGTTTTGTAATCCTTGGAAAGGATTCTGCCAGTATGTTTGCCTTACTTGAAAAATAATGGTTATAGGAATATTTATGTATAGACAGACCCTTTACTTTCCTGCCAAATCACATGTTCAAGAATTGTGTTTCTCTTTCCACTTTTTATTCACTTGCATTTTCGCTATTCATTATGACTGGCCTTGTTCCCTTAGTGGACATTTCTAAACCATGAAATGAATCGCTTTTATTTATTTCCATGCCCTGTATTCAGTCTGAACTAGAAATTTAGACTTCATTCTATCTAAACCTTCATTTTACTTAGATCTATTTTAAGCAAACCTATAAACTATATACTATACATTTAACATCTTAGGAAGATCATATGACAGTATTATAGAGCTGGGAGGTTGTCAAAGTTATGTTTTGTATGTGAAGATAGAACATTTGTTCTTTTCTAAAGTTTTCCACACAGTAAGATGCTTATTCTTTGTTTGTTTTATAAGGCTAGACGTATCTTTGCCTAGTACTTAAATCAGAGGTCGGGAACCTTTTTCTGCCAGAAGCCATTTTGATATTTATAACAACATTCAGGCCATACTGATCAACCATTTCATTAACTCATCCCTAATGTGATGGAAAGGAATCCCAGTTGCTTAGAGATTATTCATTGAATTGCTAAATGCAAAATCAACAGTTAGAAACTTCTTCCACGGCAAAGAGATGAGGCTTTCTACTCTCGTAAAGAGGCACAGTCCCAGACACCAACGGGCAGTTTTAGTCTGTCCTCGGGGGTCTCTGAGTAGACATCAACTTAGCGGCAATGAGTTTGGAGTTAGAATGTGATGATAACAGAGCTACTTTTGGTGAGGTGTATGATAAAAGTTGATGATGACTTCAGAGCCTTATGTGCCATCCAGACTGAACATTCCTTAGCCCTGATTTAAACTAAGCTGTTGAAAAGTAAAATACAATTAGAATCATTTAGACCAACCTTGTAGCAAGATAGTTGGTTCAAAATGCTATCCCAAAAATGACTACTACAACAAAAACTTCTTGTATTACATATATTCTCAGATGATAACAAAAAAGTGATAGAGAAATATTCTTGTTCCATAGAGTTTGGGCTATCTGCTAGGGAGGCATCACTTATCATTGTTTCCCTTTAAAGAGCAATAATAAAAATACCATATTGCCTTCAGCACATATTTTTGGTTTTTGTCGTTGTTGTTTTTTGGGCATCACTGCCCTCTGGTGGTGGGAGTAGGAGGTCCAGCCTTTGTTCCCATAGAGTCGCTGCTAGAATTGAACCTCCATCCCAGTGGGCCGCAGTCCCGCGCACAACCACTACGCCACCGGGGCTCAGCCCACCTTCAGCACATATTATGACTCCTTGTTTATAAGTCTTAATGGCCATAGCTCTTTTTTAAATAACACTTTGTACTTATGTTTTGCACAAAAGGGAATTTATGTATACTTTAGGAAGGGCTTGCTGACATTGACTAGGAAATTGGACTGGAAAGTGGGATGTAAAACTATTCTGCAAGCAGAAAGCTGAAAGGAACAGTTTTTTTGTTTTTGTGTCTTTTTCTCCAGCACAGTAATGACCAGAGTTAGGATTCTTTTCTCTCTCTTTTTTTTTTTTGGGGGGGGGGAGGGCATCACTGCTCTCCGGTGGTGGGAGTAGGAGGCCCAGCCCCACTGCTGGAATTGAACCTCCGTCCCTGTGGGCACAACCACTACGCCACCAGGGCTCAGCCCTCTTTTCTCTTTTTATTTGTAATTTGAATGCAAATTCTGTAGGTGGAAGTGAAAAGTTGATGGCTGTGAGACAGTGAGAATCATTATCCGCGCTTTTTTTTTTTTTTAAGGTAATTTAATGATTGAACATGTGTTCATTGTAAAACTCCTCACACCCTTAACAAGAAAATCCAGAAGAAAATATTAGCAAATTTTTAAAAATTGTCTTTCTAGATGTATCCTCCATATTTAATGCTATAATGCCTATATCAATAACTATATTTAAAGTTGGAGTTTTGTTATAATTGTCCTAATTTCTTAAAGAGTTAAATTTTATTAACTATAGAAACTTTTTAAAATGTTATTTTATGTGAAACACAGAAATGAGTGTTCTTATGATTGTTTTAAGTTCATTTAGATCCCTCTTATGCCCATCTTGGATATTTCTTAATTGATGTAATAGCCCTTTCCCCTTTAGACATAATTTAATATTAGTGTTATTTTCTTTAATATGGATATAAACTATATTTTAGAAGCTGAC
Source organism: Nesogale talazaci (assembly GCA_004026705.1). Classification (NCBI taxonomy): domain Eukaryota; kingdom Metazoa; phylum Chordata; class Mammalia; order Afrosoricida; family Tenrecidae; genus Nesogale; species Nesogale talazaci. Next base: position 104,409 of record PVJH01002123.1, read on the forward strand.
TTTTATCACTACCTGTGGAAGCTCTGATGGTATAGTGAAGGGCATTGGGCCGCTAACTGTAAGGTCCACAGCTTGAGACCACCAGTCACTCCACAGGAGTAAGATGGGGCTTAAAACCTCCCATAAAGACTCAGAATCCCACAGGTGTCGTTCTAGCTTGTCTTGTGAACTTGCCATACATGAGTTGGCATTTACTCAGTGGCAGTGATTTTGTTTTTGTTTTTAAGTCAGTGCATTTTGATTCTTTGTGAAAATAATCTTTTCACACACATACACACACACACACGTGTGTTTGGTCATAGTAGTCCTTGCTTAGGTGCCCAGAGTTAACCCCCCTGATTGCTTTTTTTTTTTTTTTTTTTTTTTTTTACTGCAAGCACACTGGAAAGGAACACTGCATGGTCCGTTGTGACCCACAGGGTTTTTAGTGACTGGTTTTCAAGAATAAGATTGCCAGGCATTTCTTCCTCCTCCATCTTGGTTAGGAAAGTGTGCTGAAATTTGTTTAGAATAATAGCAGCATGCAAGCCCTATTAACAGGTGGTGACTCATTGTCTGGGATTTAAACTTGAGTCTCCTTCATGAAGGGCAAAAATGCTGCCACGGAACCCAAGAAGCTTTCAAAACTGGTTACTTTCAAATCAGTCCGAACTCGTGGCAGTCCTTATGTAAGAGGAGAACTGTTTCATAGGATTTTCAATGACTGAGTTTTCAGAAGTAGATCTCCAGGCCTTTCTTTGGGGTACTTCTGGGTGAATTTGAACCTTTAACCTTTAGGTTATCAGCCAAGTGTCTAATGGTTCACATCATCCAGAGACTTCCTGCTTATAATTCTTCACCAATGAATGAGCCTTTTGGGGGGTGTGGGAGATGGGGAGGGTGCTTCTTACTTCTCCCTTCATAAGTTAACAGATTGGTAAAATACAGACATTAAGCTGTTCATTTGATGTTTAAGAGTGAATGTAAAAGTTTAAACAGCAAATTGTTTGTATTCAGATTCCTATCTTTGCCCCTTTTCTCATAGGTAAGTTACCTAATTTCTCTCGTTCTTAATTTTCTCATTTACAAAGCAGGAATAGTAATTGCTTTTACAGAGAAGTATCATGAAAATTACACGAGTTTCAAAAGTTTCCAGGAAAGTGGAATTGTAAGATTACAGGATATTTTGATGTACTTTTTGATGCTCCCTCATATGTCTTGTAAGTGCATCGAAGAGTTTTTAGAACATTGCTTGGAAAAAAATAAATGCCCACAAAGTTATTTATTTTTGAAATTGACCCTTCAGCAATGCAGGTGTGAATTGCACTGGTCTACTTAAAATGGATTACTTTTTATTTTTTAAGATCATTTTATTGGGTGCTTTTAAAGCTCTTAGGACAACCCATGCATCAATTATATCAAGCATATTTGTACATATGTTGCCATCATTATTTACTAAAATTTACTTTTTTTTTCTTTCTAGAAGTCTCTGTTGTTTTTAATATTTTCTTAACAGTCATTTTACTGGGGGCTCATACAACTCTTATCACAATCCATACACGCACCCACTCTATGCACAGCACATTTGTTGCCATTATCAATGTCAAACATCATTTTCTTTCTACTTAAGCCCTTGGTATTAGCACCTCATATTTCCTTTCCCTTCTCGCTCTCTCTTCTTCAAAAACGCTTGATAATTTATAATTTATTGTTTTGTCATATCATACACTGTCCGATGTCTTCCTTCACCCACTTCTCTGTTGTCCATTACTTTTTAAACCTAGTGACACTAATCATGTTTATGTGAATACTTCTCTCTGGTAAATTGTATATTCAGTAAACGTTCTTGAGTACTTTTTGTCATGTTCTAGTACAAATCATTAGTTGCTCCTATGTAAATTGAACTCGAAAAAAATGAAAGCACATCAACTATAGACAATTTTCAGCCGTAGTCTAGCCCTACTTTATTTATTTATTTATCTATTTATTTTTGTGGGCATCACTGCCTCTGGTGGTTGTGGGCGCTACCCAGCTGCTGCTGGATTTGAACCGCCAAGCAGTTGAGTAGCATAGATACTGGTGTTAGTAGTTTTTTACAGATCAAGTGATACTTCTCAGAGATTGCTGATTATAGTTGTTGCTGCATATAACTACAGTTGAGTTGAGGCAGGCAGTTTGTGTTGGTTTAGTAATAGTTGGGTGGAGGGGAAAATTGGTTTATTTTCCTTGCATGTGGGATATTAGCAAGAAGCATAGTCTGGGAGTGACCAACATCAATGTAGTTATTAACCACCTGTACAAAGTTTCATATTTTACTTTTTTATTAACATTTCTGTCTTCAGATACACTGGGTGCTTGCTCAAGAGTGAGGCTGATGGTATAGTTCACTCTTTTTTCATTATGGTAGAATTCTTGGGACATTTAAGAGTGAGATTGATCATGTATTTCACTTTTTTTCATTATAACAGAATTCTTGGTACATAACCACTTAGTAAGCCCTCAGTCTGTTGGTTGAAAAGTGAAGGAAAATCAGTCAGGAGAGGACGTCACCTAACATGGGGATAAGCAAAAAGAGTGAAAATTGGAATGCCAATGTGAAAGGATAGAGAGCACCTGATAGGTATGAAGAAAAAGGAAGTAGCTCAGAAAGTAAGTTTTTTTGGTGGCATAACTGCCCTGGTGGGAGTAGCAAGCCCATCCTTGCTGCTGAATTTGAACTGTCAACCCTGTGGGCTTCAGCCCCACAAACTACCACTAAGCCACCAGGGCTCAGCCAGTAAGTTTTAAATATTACTGACTTTTTAAATTAAATTGTACTTTCCAGGTAGAAATGACTAGTAGCACTTAAACATAACTGCTAGAACTTTGAGTGAGTAGCTAAGACTTATTAATAAAAGTGTAAATCAGCCTACATTTGTTCATTAGTAAGCACCATTCTGCCATAAGGTATATTCATATTGCTGAGAAGACCATTCCCAGTATTTGCCAATATAATAATCTTCATAAAAAGCCATTGGCACAATGGTCATGTGCTCAGCTGCTCACTGAAAGAAAGGTGCCCAGGATTAACCCACTAGCCTTTGCTTCCATAAAGAATACAGTTTTGAAAAAACCCGATATAACAATTTAACTCTGTCCTATGAGGATTTTAAATTAGAACCAACTCTACAGAAACAGATTTTTTAGTCTATGAAAGATTTCAGAATAAGTTTCTTTCCAGAGGTCTTACTGAAAGAAACTTGCCTAAGATTAAACATCTTTCTGTTTGAACATGATCTGAACTTACTATTGAATATGATCTTGAAACATTTTTGATGTATACATGAAACTTTTTTTGCTGTTTTAATAATATGTTCAGAATTTAGATTCTCCGTCTATCTAAAAGTGGAGTGTTTTTATGAAATCTTTCGTAAGTCAAATAGTTTAAAGAAGCAACTGAAATAATGACTTCTGAATCATACCAAATAACACTCAAACCCTAAAATATAAAATGAGCATATAGTAAAGGCAAAATTGATAAAATAAATATACAACCTATATAAAGCAGACATATTGTTTGTACAGTATCATTCCCAGGGAAAGAGCTTGTTGGGAGTGGCTTCTGCTGCTGCTAACTCTGAATGGTAGTTTCGGGCACTTTTTGCCTTTTCTAGTAAAAGCAGAAATCTGGATTTCTCTCAATAAAAAACAGGTGTGCGTCTTTTATAAAGGCATAGTGGCATACAGCACAATTTTTTGACAGGGATATCTATAAATATTTGTAAATACTATTTTTGAGTTTCGTTTAGAAAATGACTATTTCCTTGACCATTTAAAAACCATTTTATTGGGGCTCATGCCACTCATCACAATCACTACATACATCTATTGTAAGCAAAGCACATTTGTACGTTTGTTGACATCATCATTCTCAAAACACTTTCTTTCCACTTAATCCCATGGTATCAGCTCCTCACTCTCATGAACCCTTGATAAATAATTATAAATTATTATTATTTTGTCATATACACTGTCCAATGTCTCGCCTCACCCACTTCCCCACTGTCCGTACCCCTAGGAAGAGTAAATTATATGTAGATCCTTGTAATTGGTTCCCCATTTCTACCCCACCTCCCTCCCATCCTCCTGGTTTCGCCACTCTCACCACTGGTCCTAAAGGGATCATCTGTACTGAATTCCCCATGTTTCCGGTTCCTATCTGTACATCTATTTTCTGGCCCAGCTCTGTTTGTAAGGTAGAATTGAGATCATGATGGTGGGGGGAGGAGGAAGCATTTAAGAACTAGAGGAAAGCTGCATATTTCATCGTTGCTACCCTGTACCTTGACTGGCTCATTTCCTCCCTGCGACCTCTCTGCAAGGGGATGTTGCTTCACCAACAGATGGACTTTAGGTCCCCAATCTGTACTCCCCCTCATTTATAAGGATATAGTTTTTGGTTATTTGATGCCTGATACCTGATTCCTTCGACACCTTGTGGTCACACAGGCTGGTGTGCTTCTTCCATGTGGGCTTTGTTGCTTCTGAGCTAGATGGCCACTTGTTTACTTTCAAGCCTTTAAGACCCAGATGCTATATCTTTTGATAGTCTGGTATTATCAGCTTTCTTCACCATATTTGCTTATGCACACATTTGTCTCCAGCGATCATATCAGAAAGGTGGGCACACAATGATAGGATTTTTAGTTCTTTGAGGCCTGATAACTGATCCCTTTGACACCTCATGGTCACTCAGGCTGGTGAAGCACAGTACTTTTTTCTCCTGTCATTCAACCCACCTGCATCAAAAGCTATCTTTTCACTCCTTTCTAAAGTTGTTGGTGAGATTATTTTGTTGTTTTTCTGTGACTATTCAACATTTGACATTTACTTGGGGGGGGGGGGGTGGGCATCACTGCCTGGTGGTCGTGGGCGCTACCCAGTGCCGCTCCTGAGAGCAGACACGGGATTTGAGCCGCCAAGCCTGCGGGCTGCAGTCTCACACTCAACCACTTAGGCCACTGGGGCTCAGCCCCAACATTTGACATTTAAACTCTTTGTTTAAATGGTATATGTTTATAACTAGGCCACACTAAATAAGCGTACTGTGAAACCCAGCTAACTTAGTAACTTAATAACTCTTACCTACTTTAAGGAACTCTTGTGACGCTGTGGGTTAAGCATTAGGCTACTCACTTCAGGCTCAGTGGTTCAGACCCACCAGTTAATTCCCTGAAGAAAGTTGAGACTGTCTGCTACCATAAAGATTTACGATCTCAAAAATGTCTTACAGGTTTTGCTGTGAGTAGGAATGGACTCAGTGGCAGTGGGTTTTTTTTTCCTTCTTCATTCTGAGGCCAACTCTCTCCCCCCCCCCCCCCCCCCCAATTGAGTAAGTGTCAGGCTAATATATAGAGCATCAGTTTAAGATAATTTATTTTAAATATATGTGTTCACTTGTTCTTGTGGAAGCAAAGAAAAAAGCAAAATGTCTCGATAAAGTTTTAACTCTTCGAGATATCAAATTTATTTCTGGTAAATCTTTATTATCTTTTGTCCTATATAATATTTTCTATATATTTAATGTAACCACCTAATCACTTTCCTGCATCTACTTTTGCCCCTTCAGTAGTGCATTCTCCACAAATAGTTAGAATCAATATTTTAAAATAGGTCAAAACTATTTCACTCAGAAACTATTCTTTGCTTTTAGAGAATAAAAGCAAAATCTTTTCTCAGACCTGGAAAACACTACATTATTTGGCTCCTTCCATTCTCTACTTGGCTCACGCTGCTTAACGCCCATCATTGAAAGTCTCACTATTTCCTCCATACCCAATCACCTCCTCCAGATTTTGGCCTCAATGATTGATTCTATTTCTCTGATCTCACTAGTTGCACCCACTCCAACTTCTCTGAACTGTTGTCTTACTCCATTCCATTATTCTATGTGGAATAAAGAATACAAGACCAGAAAAACAAACCCCTGCCGTCAAGTCACTGATGACTCACAGAGACTCCTGTAGGACAGAGAACTGCTCTTTTAGCTTTGTGAGATGGTCGATCTTTACACGAGGAGACAGCTTCATTCTTGTCTAGTTCAGCAGCTGGAAGGTTTGATCCATCAGCCTCATGTGAGCAGCCCAACCCTGAAATGACAGTGCCATGAGAGATACTGGACAAAAAGAATAGCCCTATGAAATGAAATTTTAAAATCTTTCTACATTATCATTATCTGATTTGTCATAGATTAGAAATTTTTTTATTATTCATCTCTAGACTGTGAGTTGTATTTGGGGTGTGACTCTCACTTTTATGGTTTAAACCATGTGCACACACATGCTCACACATGCAAACTATGACCCTTAAAAATCTAGTACTAATGGAAAGAACATCGTGTGTTTTCCTTTCTAAAGCATTTCATATACTTAGTTTTGCTTCCAAAACTTTGAACCTTTTTGTATGTTATTAAGCAGGAAGCCTTTCCCTTCCCGACCTATATACAATTGGAAATTATAGTTAACAATTGATTTAAGTGATTTTATAGTGAAATCGTCAAAAGAGCTTGCTTGGTATTATTTTAAGTTGATTCATGTGTGTAAAATTTGGTGATAGATACTTTACTATTCATCTGAAATTTTATTGAATTATGTAAGGGTCTTAGTGTTTTTCCACAGTGGTTCTTTGTTTGAGTTTAAATTTAGGAGTAAAAGGTCATCCATATAAAAGCTATTTAATTTACAAAAATATCGAATATATCCTAAAATTTTGTGAAATTTTATAAAATATCAAATGGAAGGAGTTGCAATGTAGAGATTATAAAATGCTTTTGTTTGCCACTGCTTTTCTGAAATATAACTCCCCAGCAGTAACCTTTTTTCTATTGGGACTACTTTGGGACATGAAATAGGCATGTTGTTTTGTAGTTCTTGAAATTACATTCATAATTAAGAATAGCTTAAGGGCTGAGCCCCGGTGGCGTAGTGGTTGTGCGCGCGACTGCGGCCCACTGGGATGGAGGTTCAATTCCAGTTCCACAGCAAAGGCTGGGCCTCCTACTCCCACCACCAGAGGGCAGTGATGCCAAAAAAAGAGAAAGAATAGCTTTCATAAGATTCACGAGCCAGTTTATTGCATAAACAAGATTAAAGATGACAAGTTTTAGTAAACTGATAATCTTTAAGAAATCTTCTGATATTTTAGAATAGAGATTACTAGGTCAAAAATACAAAGCAAAATGTGGTAAAGCAGGCCTCAGATGGTTGTTCATGCCTTTCTGAAAAGGTTTTACTCAGATTTCAAGAGAAGAGATAAATAATTTTCTATATGTTTAAGATAAAATTATTTGATAAAAGTAATTATTTGATGCTTTTGGCTGAGCCCTGGTGGCGTAGTGGTTGTGCGTGGGACTGCGGCACACTGGGATGGAGATTCAATTCCAGCAGCGGCTCCACAGGAGCAAAGGCTGGGCCTCCTACTCCCACCACCAGAGGGCAGTGACGCCCAAAAAACAAACACAAAAAAAGTATGATACTTTCAACAAACGTGCATAAATTTTAGCCTTTAAATATGTATTAACGCATTTCCTCCTAGCTAGTAATGATTAAAAATGGTTCTTCATTTTGAAATAATATGTAAGGAAACTCACTTATTATTTATAAATGAAGAAAGCACCTTTAACTCTGAGTGTATAAAACATATCAAATATGAGGGGAATGTTCCCATAAGTCCTTGAAAATCATATCAGGGTCATATCATTTTACTTTAAATTGTGCAGTACTGTAAAGGGATGATAAATTAACTCTCAAGACAACCTCTTGTCATTTACTGGTTTGGGAAACTTCGGAAATCACCTTAAAAATGCAATTAACATTTTAGTAATTTAGTGATTTTTATCTTGATATAAATTCAGAGTTATTACATATTATAAATACACAAAAGCTATATTATTGAAATCATCATTTATTCCTATATGAATGAAGCTATTATCCAACTGATAAAATGAGTACTGGTAGCTTTAAATAACATTAACTAATGTTATTTGTGCTAATATAAATGGAGTTTTAGAAATTCTGTCTCTCAAATTACAGGTAAGGATATACTCTTGTAAAAGAGACCATTAATATGTAAATCTAGTGCTGATACCAAGAGCTTAAGTAGAAAGCAGATGTTTTGAGAATGGTGAGGGCAACAAATGTATAAATGTGCTTGACATACAATGGATGTATGTATGGATTGTGATGAGTTGTATGAACCCCAATACATTTTTTAAAAAAATCTAGTGATGGCAAAGGCATTAATGTTGAAGAATGATTGTGAAGATTTTAGTAATAAGTCCAAACTTAATATTTTAAAATATTCATGTTAGAAAATATTTGGGTCACCACATTCATTAATAATTGATAATATTTAGTTCTTCAGTGTTTCATTGGCATTGTTGCATGAGGTAGGCCTTAAGATAGACTGGAAATGTAATGACCGCTGTGTTGTTAGAGTCAGGTTCTTGATCTCTGTCACATGCCCATTAGCTCTCGCAATGCTCTTTTTCATCTTGGGTTCCCATCATAAGAGTAAGGTAAAGCTAGACAATGCCCAAAGTATTACACTTGATAAAAGTAATATTTTTAAAATAATAATTTACAAAAAATAATTTTGTTTAGGTGACAAACAGCATGTTTGGTGCTTCAAGAAAGAAGTTTGTAGAGGGAGTCGACAGTGACTACCATGACGAAAACATGTACTACAGCCAATCTTCTATGTTTCCACATCGGTCAGAAAAAGATGTAAGTTAAACAGTTAATAGTGTGTTTACTCAGCAGAATATGTCTGTTTTGGGCTTCTGAAAAACCAGCAAATGAGCTACAGAGTACTTTGGTTCACTGACTGTGATTTTAGGCATAATAAATTTGAGAATTCTCCATGGAGAAGCATCATCACTGTGCCTAACATGACCAAGTGGAGATACGGTAATGATACAGAATAAATATGGTCTATACAATATCCGGCTCATCTTTTTCGTCTTCTTTTCTAATTGGAGAAATAACTTGCTCGTATATTTTGAACAAATGTAGGGAGAGAGTATAAAACAGATTTGGACACATTTAAAGACAAGCCTTTGATAAATGTTACCCTGTGTCTGACTATAATTGTACACTAAGCTATTAGGGGTATTACAATAGAAAAAATATAATTAGACATTATTGACGTTCTTCTGGACATGGAAAATATATTACTGAACTTTGATCCAGGTACTTCAAAGGCTAAGGAGACCCTAATTGGCACAAATAATAAAGCACTTGACTGAGAGCTCTAAAAAATTGACAGTGTGCACCCCACCCAGAGACACCTTGCATGCTTGGCCAGCAAGTTTCTTCCCAAAGGTCACAGTACTTGGAGACCTCTATTGAGCTTAGTGCGTGCGTGGGATTGCCACAAGACAGCCTCGTTGAGAACAAGCAACTAAGGCAGTTGAACAGTCCTATTACACACTAAAGGATTTATGACATGATGAAGTCATCATTAGCAGACATGAAATATTTCAAAATAAACTCAATTGTTAACATTTTAAAATTCCAGAAAGCCACTTTAAATTATAGTGTATAATTTGCAGTCATGCCAGCTGCATCCTTATACTCTGTACCTGCCAACATTTTTTTCTCCTATCAAACTTTTGTGAACTTGCTATTTTTAATCCCCAACTTTTGGGATAATCTATTTTAGTTATTAGCCTAATGAGATTCACATTGATTGTGTTAGTCGGGCTACATTAGAGAAAGAAATCCACAGAAAATCATGTATATAAGAGAGGGTTTTCGGCTGAGCCCCGGTGGCGTAGTGGTTGTGCGCAGGACTGTGGCCCACTGGGATGGAGGTTCGATTCCAGCTCCATGGAGCAAAGGCTGGGCCTCCTACTCCCACCACCTGAGGGCAGTGATGTGCCCCCCCCCAAAAAAAAAAAAAAAGAGAGGGTTTTATATAAAGGGTAAGTGTACATTAAGAAATTATCCCAACCCAGTGCTGCCCAAGCACCTAAGTCCAACATTAGCCCCTATGTCTACACCGATCTACAAAACGCTTCCCAATTTCACAAAACGATGCCGAATGTAGGAAGAAAGACAAATCAGTGAGCCAGTAAGCATCTCAACGCTGGCAGAGGTCTCCACACAGCGGTTCCAGCACCCAGGGCTGGAACAGAGTAGGTCCATGTGACTTCTCTTTAGGGGTGTCTTGCAGTAAGTGAGTGAGCTTTCCCAGCTGAAGCAGGGAACTGGCTAAGGCAGCTGTACCCTGGTGCAACCATCAGAGAGCAAGAGACTGGAGAATGAGAAAGGCAAGGCTCACCAAGCCATTTAGCTTTCAGCCCGCCCTACAATTAATCCCACATGTTTATCGACCCGATTGGCACAGTAAACCTAATTATCTCACTGATAAAGCCCATGTAAAGAGCTAAGATAGGTAATAATTGTCCTTATTTTCTCTTTAAACATTCTTTGGTATTTATCCAGTCCTTTTTTTTTATAATTTTGCAAATTAGTTTAACCTAGGTTTGTGTTTTGTGTGTCCCCATTTTGTTTTGAGGTCTTACTCATTAATTAAAAATTTATCATTTAACAAAGTCGACATGTTCTAATTAATATATAGTCTGATTTGCCACTGGTATTTCTTTTATGGATTTGTTTTCATGCGACTTTATATTTCTATTTTATTAATAATCTATTTGTCATAAATATTTTCTTTACATTTAGTTTATGAAGTCTGTAATAAATATGCCCTTTATGATGAATGTGATCCATTAGTCTGATTCTTTGTCTTTTTTTTTTTTAATGGCTTATGCTTTTGAGACCATGCTTAAAAGACCTTTCTCAATTATGGATTATTTCTCTAGTTTTCTTCACACATAATTTATATACATTAGAAGTGTCCTTGGGTCTGATGTGTGAGTTTTATGAGTTCAGACACCCTACTCTCATGAAGTTATCCAGTTGCCCCAACGTCATTTATAAGTTATGTCAGGGGTCAGAAAGCTTTCCCTTAGAAATCCAGAGAGTAAATAGTTTCAAGCTTTTTTAGGTCAAAAGGAAAATTCCATGAATATTGTACCAGATATTTATATAACTGCTAAAGATTTGAACAATCTTTAGTTCATGTACAAGACAAAAACAAGTTGGCTTTGGTCTGCAAATTATATATGGTTTAACTGCCCTTCATTTATGATGGATTCTTGGCTAATATCTCCCTTAATACATATTAATGTCTGATGTAATCTTTAGCCTGTTTCCAATTTTATTGTTGTTGTTTATTATACTGATTCTGTGTCATAACTACATCTTAGTGTGAATTACTGTAGCTTTATAGATAATTTTTACATCTCTAGTAAAGGTTTTTTATTCAGACTTTATCAAAATTGTTTGAAAATTAGTTTTGATTATTGTATACATATACCAAGAAAAACAAAAAGATGTACCTTTTTTCTTTATAACTTAATAAATAGGGATTGTAGTTGTCATTTTCATTGTATTTTTGTTACGTTCTGGTGATTGGAAATAGAGTCCTGCAAATTCTGCTCTTGAGTTCATATTCCACTTATGATTTGCTTGTCTTTGAGCAAGTTATTCATTGTATGTGTCTTAGTTTTTCTCATTTGTAAAATAGGAATAATGATACTTTAGAACCTGTGAAAGCCAGAACATGAATAAGGTAGAAGTCTATCAAAGATGAAGATATCAAATATTTTCCCTTAATATTGATAGAAAACTGGTAAGCTGTTCCCATTCGAAGGCATAAAATTTCCAAGATCTAGAAAAGTAGTGCAATCCCATCAATTTCCAGCCATCACAAGTTTTACTCTACATGACTGCAAAGATCAGGCATTTGCAAAGATTGAGCATTTGTGTGTAAAACTTTCCAAAAACAGGATATGTAAATAAATTATAAATCCAATTAAATGATCTTTTATGAAAGCTTTATAAAATCTCTTGAAATTGTGATAGTCTATGTAATATTCAAAGATAGTGTGTTAAAAGCAAAGTTGTGAAAGTGAGTTACAGAGTGTTAAAGTATGTAACATTTTGATTTATCTATAAAGTAATAAAAATGTTTACTCATAAAATAATAAAAACAAGACAATACTTTATTCTTAACTTTATGAACATTTTTTTTTAAATGAAAGTATGTTCACTATTGAAGCACTTATTGTGGACATGTAATTAGTAACCCAGTAGAAAACAGTTTAGTCATACAGATTAAAAGCCTTTATGTAAACATTGCTCAGAATAATAATGTGACTATATATACTCGAGTATAAGCTGACCCGAATATCAGCCGAGGCACCTAATTTTACCACAAAAACTATGTTTAAAATGTGCTGGGAAACTCAGCTTACACAGGAGTGTATATGCTATTTTATTTTGGTTGTGATATAGAATCAGATAATAAATAAATTTTTATTCTATTAAAAGTAAAACATACTAAAGAATCTTAATTTGGGGCTGAGTCCCTGTGGCGTAGTGGTTGTGTGCGGAACTGCGGCCCACCGGGTTGGAGGTTCAAATCCAGCAGCAAGGCTGGGCCTTCTACTCCCATCACCAGAGGGCAGTGATGCCCCCAAAACAAAACAAAAGAAAACAAAACAAAAAGAATCTTATTAAGGAGTACATCACAATGAGTATTTCAGCATGTTATTCTATTTTTTTACTTTTTGTAAAGGTTCCCATTGAAATCATTAGAATATAGTAATCAAAATTACTTGAAATATCTAGTAAATTCATTTTTTTTGGGGGGGGGCATCACTGCTCTCTGGTGGTGGCAGTAGGAAGCCCAGCCTTGTTGCTGGATTTGAACCTCCAACCCAGTGGGGCGCAGTCCTGCGCACAACCACTATGCCACCGGGGCTCAGCCCCAAAATTCATTTTTTTAGAGTATCTGCTTAATAAGCTACCAAATCCTTTTGCCCTGGTTTATGTTTTTCTGTTTTGATGTTCCTTATGTATTTTATTCTCCATTGTACCTACCTTAGGTATTTCATTCTGATTTTACTTTTTAATCTATTTTTAAAATTTGAAATGGCCCTAAAATTTTATTTATTTTTAGAGTAGTGTGCATGTATTCCAATATGTGAACACAATTCTTTTTCTTTTCATTTTTACTTCTTAAATATGATGCAGTTAATCCACTTTTTGTTTATCTTGGAATAACAATTTTACTTTATAGTGTGCAGTTATTTTATTTTAATAAATAATTTTATTGAGGGTTCTTATAGATCCATACATCAATTTATTAAGCACATTTTATACAGTTATTTTAGAGAATATTTTTTAACTTAAATATTTTAATTTTTTTATTTTCTAACCTTTTATTTTTTTTAAATGACGTGTCTTAACAGCTCTTATCACAATCTGTACATCCATATCTTTCCATCATCATTTTCAAAACTTTCTCTAGTTCTTTTTTTTTAAATTCCAACTCCCCATATTTTCCCTCCCCCCTTCTCCTCCATGAACTCCTATTAATTTACAGATTGTTATTACCTCTTCAAATTGTACACTACCCAATGTGCCACATCACCCACCTCCCACCCCCCGCTGTCCGCACCCCTGAGAGGAGGTCACATGTAGATCCCTGAAATTAGTTCCCTCTTTCTACTCCACCATCCCTCCACCTTCCCAGTGTCACCACTCACCCCACTAGTCCCAAGGGATCATCTGTCTTGTACTGCCACCTTTACTGTGATATGATTTTTGACATTAAGGTATGTATTTTTCTAAGAAATTCACCTTTATTTACATTTCTCTTGTCTTAACTACAGTCATTACTTTGCTAGGGTTATATATTCATTCACATATATATACAGGTGACCTACAAATAGCAATTTTTTATGGTCACATTCCCTTGTTGTATGCTAAATCTATTGTTTACTTCATGAACTATATCTTCCCAACTTGTTAGGGTTAGGTTTTATAAGAAATACATATATTTGCGTATTTTAAGGTATCTGTAGTGTGTGTCTGTGTAGCTGATTAATATTTATTTCACATGGATATGTTAAAGGCTATAAATCTTAACATGGGATTACTTTTATATTCTACTAAAAGTGCTTTCTCTACAACCTTTTTCATGTAATGGCATATATAAAAAATGATACTTATGTATCATCCCACTTTGCTTTTGTTTCCATAATGCACCAAAGAAACTACACACAGTCTTCACACAGTATTCCCTCCTGTAATGAGAGGGCTGCAGCTTATTTGTAAGTATATAATCTTTATGGGAAAGTAGACTGAAATATACATTTTTAATTGAAATGTAAATAATATTCATAGAACATATAAAATACATATCATTGATTCTTAGGGCTAGGTATACATTTCTGGAGAAAGTAAAATTTTAACAGATTCATATTCAAACACATGGTTCATTCAAATCTGTGTAGTCATACTAGTTTTATATTTGAAACCTTTGGAAATAGCTATGCTCTTAAAGTTTATAATGATAATAGAAATTGTGATTATTTTTCAACTTTTAATATAACTTTTGCCTTTTGTCACCTACTAAAGCCTCATTCATAATACTGCATATTTCCTTAGATCTTGTTCTTTAATTTGTAATTGAACCTTTAATGTTTTATGAAATATTTGCATTTATGTATTGTGCATAAAAAATCTATTAATTTGATCTTTTGGGGTGTATGTGATAAACAATATATAGTTTGGATGTTACAATAATTGTCTTCTAGCTTATACACCCTCTGGATTGTAAAAGGAAGACTATTTATAAGCTTGAGTTTTTTAAAAATAAGAAATGTCATTATGATATAAATACTTAAAGTTTTTTATAGTATGTGACCTTAGTAGAGTCTGTTGAGCATCACTGGTTAAGAATTGCTGTATTATTAAAATTTTAACCAGCTTCAGAAAAATGGAAATAGCTAAGCATTTCGATACAAAGATAGAATGTAAATATCTGTGGTGGCACTTTCATTGCTTTAATGTTTCTCTTCTTGCTGTTCCTAAAATAGTCAGTGACTACATGATTCTTCTTCAGTGAACACCGGATTAATCTCTGATAGTTCCACCCATGCAACCCATGGGTGATTTCCCCATCCATGCAACCCCCTCGCCAGTTAACGAGGCCCCAAATACTGTTGTTTGAATCACGATGCCTCTCCTTTCTAGTGCCCTTTCTACTATTCATATCTCACTGTTTCCTTTTCCCATCCATTTCTGCTATTGGAATCATTTTCTTAAAGCTGAGTTTGTGTCAATCACATACTTGCTTGATACTTGTTTCTTGCACCTTGTCATTGTTGGTAGTCATCTCTTTGAACCATTCAAGAAGACCCTTTACAGTGTAAAAAAAGACGAGGCTCTCTACTCACATAAAGAGTTAAGTCTCAGAATTCCATGGGGGCAATGCTACCCTGCCTGGAAGGGTGTCCCTGTAAGGCAGAGTTTACTTGATGGCAGTAAGTTTAATGGGTTTAGAAATGATCTCTTTCACTTTTGCCCAGTTATCTGTTGCGTACCACCGTTTACATTTTTTCATGCCACATTTATCTTACATATTCTCAGATTGGAAAAGCCTTTATTTGTGTAATTCATTTGTCCTCACACTGTGAAGTATTCCTGATACTTTGTCCTTTTCAGAACTCTTTCCTCCAGTGATGTTTTACACTTCCTTTAGTGCAGACTCTGACTTTGGTTTAATTAATTGTATAATTTCTTCTCTCTCCTTCACTACATTGTAAGCCTCTTGATAGCACATTCTGTCTTAAGGATTTTTCATGGTTTTCTCATACAGACAGGGAACACATATTTTCATTTAATTGACTTTGTATATATAGTACTGTCACACTCAGTGCTAATTGTTATGATGAAATAGAAAATTGAATGTAAAATGTTTCATGAGTATACCATACCTTTAAAGAGTTTATATTTTGCCAGAAAAAAAGACATTGTGAGCGATTCAAAGACAAATCAGTCAATAATAATATACTTTATATGTTGTTTATATATTTTTTTCAAGTATATTTCACTTGTCTTTTTCTGTGTAATTTTTTCATTTACTATATAATTGTGTTTGGATATGCATTTTTACCCATTTGATATTTGAAGCATCAATTATTGGTGTATATAAGCAGATTTCAAAAGTTTCAGGAACATTTTCACTCTTTAATTCTACTTTTTCATGAGCTTTTTGAAGTCTTCTCATATCAGGAAATGATCTTAAAGGTGCGAAATTTTCTACTTAAGTACTAGTCGACTTCAGTAAACAGTATTTACAATTTAACTTAGTGTCATTTACAAATTAGTTTCACGTAAACTAATTGGAGGTGTTGACTTATTGAGATAGTCTTTGTTTTTTCAGCCTAGTGGGTTGTTTCTGTTTTGTTTTGAAGTGAAGTAATTGTGCTTCTATAATTTTCAAACAGTATAACTTTTAAAATTTTTATGTAATTTAAATTTAAGAGACATGAAATTTAATGTATGCTTTATGTTCAGAGTAAAAAAATAGATTTGAATCTCATAATAGTATCGTGTTTAGATGGTAGCATGAAAATAATGCTCTGTGTACTTCCTTTATGCTCTAATATAATTAATATGTTTTCAGATGCTGGCATCACCGTCTACATCAGGTCAGCTGTCTCAGTTTGGGGCAAGTTTATACGGGCAACAAAGTAAGAATTTTGCATTTATTCTGAAATATTTTATTTAGAAAGAGGAATATATAATTATTGAATTAACATCACCCAGTGTTTCCCACCTAGGTTTATTCTGGAATTTGAAAAGAAAGCGGGGTCATTTTCAATTAGCATATTTCATTATCTAGAAAAATGTCATCATTTCAGACCGTCACTAATCCAAATTTGTTATTTCATATAGGAGAGCTTGAGATCTCTTTATATGGGTTTGAGGTTTTTTTTTTTTTTTTATATTGCAGAATTTTTGAGATGTAGAGACATGCTCTGTTTTCTGAGAGAGAAAATTATGAACTTTGATTGGTTAGACTGTTTTGTGTGTTTTGCCAACTTATGATTGTAAGACTTATTTAGCCACTGTTTATGAAATCATCATGCTATTTTAGCACATAGAGGGCATTTCAAAAAGCTAGTGCTAGTGAAAAATGCAATTTCTTTTCACAAGCCCTTTGTAGCCCCTCCATATTTTTTATTCTGCTTTAACTCAGTCTGGGCATTGAATCTAGGTTTTTAGCTCAACAGTAAATGCTTTTCCCCCCATTATATAAGATTCTATTTAAATATTACCATAGTTTTAGCGTACTTAGCCCAGGTGCATAGTAAGCTCTCAATAAATTTAGCCATTATTATTACATTTAAAATTTTTAAAACTTTATTTATAAATTAAAGTTTTGAATTGTTACATTTTAATAAGGTTTTTAAATCTCTGTCAATGTCATTTATATGGAGGAAGGGTGAAAGTGTTAGAAATTCCCATCAAAGATTAAAGAATAATTGAATAACTAGAGGAAGGAATCTAATAGTGACAGTTTTAATCAGCTTCAAATAAAAATTATATATTTGATTTGGACGTTTTCCCCTAGTATTTAAAAGCAAAATTAGTAAAGGGAAAGGAACTTATTTCGTAGACAATCATAGACTCATCTGTTCCCCCCCACTCCTCCTCCCCACCCTTGTATTTTGCCTGGAGAACAATTTGTTAATACCAACTTAGTAAATAAAACATACTAATTGCTTAGTAATTGCAATTTCCTTTTGCTAAGGCAGAAAAAAAAATCCAGTGTTTCCATTTTTTTAACTATTTATTATTTATTTATTTATTTTAACATTTTAAAGGATTGTTACTTATATATCCTTAATATTCATGTTAGTTGGTGAGGGGATATTAACAGCCAGAAGTTTGTCTCATTTATCCTATGTTCCCCCATGGTTCTTCTCACCTTTCTGTCCTAGCTATTTAAAGTCACAGCTTATTTCTTTAGAGCAACTGCAAAGAACTTTCTTTACCTTTTTATAATTTAAACCTCTTTTTTTGGAGGGGCATCACTGCCTTCTGGTGGTCGTGGGAGACCACCACGACCTTGCTCCTGGAGAGCTACTGCTGGATTTGAACCGCCAAGCCAGGGGGCCGCAGTCCTGCACTCAACCACTATGCCCCCAGGGCTCAGCCTCTTTATCTTTTTGTTTTTTGTGTGTGTTTTGGGCATCACTGCCCTCTGGTGGTGGGAGTAAGAGGCCCAGCCTTTGCTCCTATATGGAGCCGCTGCTGGAATTGAACCTCCATTCCAGTGGGCCGCAGTCCCACGCACAACCACTACACCACCGGGGCTCAGCCCCCTCTTTATCTTTTTAAAGTCCACAGTCTATCACAGCAGAAATTAGATGTGGAATTATAATGAGAAAAGTTACAATGGAAAAACTAAGATTATTTTATAAAATAGAACTGTAGAATGATAAAACTCGAGGGACTGACTGTAAAGGCTGGAGAATTAAGAGGAACACACAGGTAAAAGTAGGTTAGAGAAGTTACCTTATAAAAGGCTTATCATAGCATGATTTTGGGCATTGGGATTGAAACAACAATGCTACCTTTTCCTCTCGTGTCTCCATTAATGTATTCAGATTGAGATTGGTAATTTTCGATGGCAATTTATGCCCTAAATTCAAGGTATTTACCTGTTTTTGATGGCAGGATTATTTTAGAAGTAGATGTGGTTTGAAAGGAACAGTGCCCCTTTCAAAATTGAGACTCCACTAAGATTAAATAAGGCAATTAATGGATACCGAAATCAGTTTTAGATTTGGGTAGCTGTGATTGTGTAGTGTATGAGGGTGTCTAGAAAATGTTGAACTGACCTCAAGGATGCTTGTATTTAAATACAAGTAATTTACCACCCAGGTGTTTTTAGAATACTATTCATCAATTGCTGACTATTTCCTTGTATTGAGTTTATTCTGACTTACATCAAGTCTAGAGGACAGAGTACAACTGCTCCTTTGGGTTTCTAAAACTGTAAACCTTTACAGAAGCAGACAGCCTCATCTCTCCCAGGAAGCCGTTGGTGGATTCAAACTATTGACCTCATAGTTAGCTTCACAATACATACTCCACTACACTCCCAGGACTTTAGAGACAGTGGCATGGCATTTTCTACTTAGTCCTTAGAGTGTCTACATAATATTTTAGGCAGACATTATGAGTTTAAAGCTATTTTGGGTCCCAAAGGTGCCTACTCATCTGAGAGGGACAGAGAACCAGGAATTAATTTCTTCTGGATTGAAATTGAGTGGCAAAATATAGTGACCTTTTGGAAAAAAAATCCACTAACAGAATTTAAGCCTTGATGGAGATAGGAGATAAAGGAAACTACTGTGATTGAGTGTTTTCCTGTGTACATATTATTTTATAGACTCAAAGGTTAATCCAGATGAATCCACTGTATACATTTGTATCTGAATTATTAGTGGATATATATATATATATATATATTAATATGTTGTCATGCTAGCTAGATACAGAGATAATGTGATAGAAGAGGTAGTTCTCTAATAGGCTTTGTCTGTACAGTGTACTAGAAAACTCTGGACTACGAACTATAAGGTTACTGGTTCAAACCCACCAGCCTTTCCATGAGAGAAAAAGGAGCTTAACTGTTCCTATAAAGATACACAGGCCTGGAAACCCCTCTTAGGTTAACTGAGCTATAAGCAACTAACTCCCTAGCTACGGGCTTTTCAGGTACAGAACTTGCTTTGACGTTACTGCTTTTATCTGCTATGTCTTTGTTGTCTTGGTCACCTCTGTACTCTTATTAATGGCATGCTCAGTAAATGGATACCCCCTCTTCCCCCCCAGTAAATGTTTAAATGCATGTTAAACAAGACATGGACGGTAACTGTGAGGGAGCTTCAAAAGGTTCATGGAAAAATTTCATTGTCTTTTAAGTCTATCTTCCAAGTAAATTTTTTTGAAACTCACTTGTGTAATGCCTTAGTAGGGAAATAGAGGAAGTCAAAAAATAATCCAGAAGAAAATCAGTGCAGTGTCTTCTGGATGTGTCATAATTTGATGTAATCACAGAGAATGTTAAAGCAAGGATTCACAGCTGAGTTTAACTTTGAGCCTCGCCTTCGGTCAATTCGAGAGTAGTGTCATTTATCAAGTCAGAAGAAGGTTACTAGGAAGTTTTATTGGTCTCAGCTTAGAAGTACAATCTTGAGCCCTCTGAGAGAAATAACTCAAGTTATTTGCCATGTTCAGTGTTCAAGGACCCCGAAGTGTCCAAAATAAGCATAAAGTTTTTCCCCATTAACCATTTCTTTCTTTTGATGAAGACTATCGATTAATCAGACCACTTCATTTTACCCTCACCTTTAGGCGCACTGTTGGTTGGATAGGCGTGTCTCACAAAAACAGAACGCTAATATTTGAATATTTAGCATATGTGCCAGATACAGTTTTAAGTATATGAATTAACTTGTTTAATCTTCATAGCAGTCGTAGCTGTTACATGTTTGGCTACTATTCAAAGTGTCAGCAGTTTGGAACAAACAATCACTCTTTAAGAGAAAGATGAAACTTTTTACTCCCAGAAAGAATGTGGTTTCAGAAACCCACAGTCAGGTCTACCCTGCCTTACAAGTCCTTAGGAGTAAGAATGAACTTGTCAACAAGCGTTTAATACATAAATGAAGAAATGCACCCAGAGAAGTTCAGGAACTTACTAAAAGTTACATAGTTTATATATAGTAGAGTCAGCTTTACAATTCTTTATCTGATCCCAGATCCACTTTGCTCTTAAGTCTGAGTGGTAGTTCCTTTTACATTCATCCAAGCTACATCCACTTCGTGGAAACACTACAGTCATAGCGCTTAATGTATTTTTTTCTTATTTCTGTAGAGTAAGAGAAGGGAAAATATTCTCAGTTGGAATAATAATAATAAGGTACAGGAGTAAATTTGGGAAAAGAGTAAGACTTTTAAGTCATTCAGGTAGGGTGTAGCAGGATTGATGTTGGAATATAGTCACACTTAACTGTTACTGTGAGAAAAATCTTTTGGGGCCTGACTGTGAGTGAATTGTGATCCTATCAAATAGTGGGGCTTATCCCCGATCTTACCCTAGAATCACCTGCAGGGTTTAAAAATTACACAGTGTCCCATTTGCCCACACCTAACCCGATGAAATCTGACTTTCCTGGGGATGGAACTTAGACACAAGCATTTATTTAAATTTCTTCAGATGGTATAAAAAATTAACTCTTTCAATTGGTTAGAAAGGGGACAATGAAACAGGAATAAAAATTGAACCATTGAGAAGTTATTTAACATCTGGCACTAGTTTTCATCTTAAATGCAGACCAGATTAAAGATGAGAAGATGTCAAGCCACACTTAGGATTTTTTCATTATTAGTGTGGACAGTGCAATCAACAGCAGTGGATGTGGACATAATCTGACCTCTGGCTTTCCTGTTGCCAAGAGGCAAGAGGCAGACATGCTTCTGAGGCGAGCACCATCTTTCTTTACCTATACTGACACCACCCATTCTTCTCACACCACTCTGCATCTGTGCTGAGTTCATTAATCCATTGCACTGGCCACACACAACTCAAAGGCAATACTCATCAATTAAGGGGAGGTTATTAGAGAAGTCAATAGGTACCCCAAGTCAAGATCAGTAAGCAGTAAGGTTACAGCCATAAGCTCTTTAGTAGCAGCAGCCAGATCTCCCTCCAGTCCTCAGTGTCTCAACCACATGGTCTTTGGCCTTTGTCTCCATGGACTAGCAATGCAGCTGCCAGCCACTCCAAACCATAGTTTCATAGTCTTGGCACTGCTTTCTGAATCTCAGTGTCACTGAGTGATGCATCTGTTCTGACACTTAAGACAAAGATCTTCTAAGGTCCTCGGCTTTGTTTTTTGCCACTGTTTCAAAGATTGCTGATTGTTATTGGGGGTGGTAATGAAAACTGACCCATCTCCTCTCTTAGTGTTACACTTGCCCTATTTGCACAGTCCCACCCAAACGTTTGGTGGGCACTGGAGACTTGAGTAGAATCATCATGTTAAGAAATTTCACTATGCCACCGATAGACCAGTCAAATTCTTAGAAAGATCTAGTTGCTTTTGGAAATGCAAAAAAAAAAAAAAAAAGTTATGTTGGCATCAAAACTTTGTGTTTTCTAGTTTTTTTTCTCCTGTTCCCCCTCTAATGAGGATTCTGTGTGTCTTCATTTTAAAATAAATATTCAGAGATTTGTTTGCCATGATACATTTTCTCCTTTTACAACTAAGATTATTAAAATATTTATCTCTAGCAAAAAATTAATAAAAAATAACACATCTTCCCATAAGCATTTAATCAGTTTGTATAGTGAAAGTAATTCATGGGATCATTTTTTGGATCAAGTATTTTTATATTTCTGAGAAAAATTAGGGAACCTTATTCATTCTTTGAATACTTAGCACCCTTCCAATCAAGAGACTAAAGTCTATTCCAAATAGGTTTGGACTTCCTAATACTGAAGCTTTCTTTATTGTCAAGTAGTTGAAGTGAATGAAAAAATTGATTCAGAATTGTAATCTATTTATAGTTAAAAATTAATTTGTGCCTTGTATGCATAACAGGGATGAGACTGCTATACAAAGAGGAACTAGGATGTAACATAGCTCTACTACTCACCCAGTCACCTACCCATGCATAAACTCATGCTTATACACAGATATAAGCCAACCTGACTATCCACTGAGGCTCCTAATTTTACCACAAAAACTGAATTAAAAAAGTGCTGAACTATGGATATTTGTATGGATTGTGGTAAGAGTTGTACAAGCCCCCAATAAAATGATTTTTAAAAGATTTTTTTCAAAATGTCCTGGTAAACTCAGTCTATACTTGAGTGTCTACGATTCTGTTATCATCTTATAACCTGGTTCAGTATTTTTATCTCAAAAATATCAGTGAACTCCTTTTTATGGTTTGTTTTTAGGCTTGCATGTCATCTTCTTGGTGTTCACTATTTTGAAATTAATTCTCTGTGGTTGTTTATATTAGTAGAAGATTATTTTCTCTCCCATTCCCCACCCAACTATGGTACCGTGACTAACACAACTCAAGTTTTATTACTTGGTTTAAACCATTTTATTATGAGAAACGATGTTTTTCCATTGAATTTTAAATTGATGAATTATAACTAATCAAGCCTTTACAATCCAGTTTATAAGTAACTCCCTCTTCCCTTTTTTGAACTTCTTACAGCTAGTTCAGAACATTTTGTGTTTTATTAGCTCTTTGTTTAAATGACTCTTCATGAATTTTGAAAGTTAAAAATGTAAGTGATAATCTTTCCTTTTAACACTATGAAACAATTCAAGTATTACCACTTCCTACCTGATATGAATAGCCTTACCTATTTTGTTTCATTAAATTTTTTTCACTAATATTCACATTATCTCGTCCCCAAAATACTTCTGAAATTGTTCATTTTAGTGATAGGATGAATGTGAAATGAAATTTATAGAGGATTACACAGATTATAGCAAGTCTTTTGTAACATTTGTCAGTTATTAGAAAAGAGTGCTATATTTGTGGGATATGTCTGTTTATAGTGTCTAGTGAATGTAAGCAGAGGAAGAAACAAAGGAAGTTTAAAAGTAAAAGACATGAAAGGTGACAAATATAGAGAAATGAAAGAAAGAAAATGAAGGCAAGGAAGGAAGCAAGAACTGACGATTTAGAAAAAAGATGTGAAAAGAAGGAACATAGCATAGAAAAGGAGCCTAAAGAGAAATAATAGTAGTACTTGTAGGAATTCTTTGGGTGCTTAAAAAGTGCTATTCTAGGGCTGAACCCTGGTGGCATAGTGGTTGAGCGCAGGACTGTGGCCCACTGGCCTGGCGGTTCAAATCCAGTAGCAGCTCTCCAGGAGCAAGGCTAGGCCTCCCACCCCACCAGAGGGCAATGAACACCACCACCCCCCCCACCACCCCCACCCCCCCCCGAGAAAAAAAGTGCTATTCTAGTGTAGTATTGGCTCCTGTAATATTCTCTTAAAGAACACTTGTGTAGAGATCTAAATTCTAATTCTGGTTCTTTGTGTCACCTTGGAGAAGTCAGTTAACTTATCAGAGGCTCCAGCTCTTCATTTGTAAAATGTGTGATCTTTTAGATCCCTTCTGGTTTAAAATTATATTCTTTTCTTGGTTTGTCTGTGACTATGAGAAACATATTCCTGTGGGAAATTTGCAACTATGACTTAGGTTAGGGAAGCATATTTGGAGATAGAATGTAAGCTCTCTGATGTTAGGATTCTTTTCTGTCTTGTGCACAGCCACTAACACAGTGCTTGGCACACAGGCATTCAATATATGTTTATTGAATAGGTTAAGTGAATAGCATGACATTGATGGTATCTAATAGGAAACACCTGCAGGGCCTAGACCTGTGGCTCACAACCTGTGGGTTGTGATCCCTTTGGGGGTCGAGTAACCTTTTCACAGAGACTGGCTAATTCATAACAGTAGCAAAATTACAGTTATGAAGTAGCAATGAAAATAATTTTATGGCTGGGAGGGGTCACCACAACATGAGAAACTGTATTAAAGGGTCATGGCATTAGGAAGGTTGAGAACCACTGCTCTAGAGCAAATTTGATATGCTTAGACTAAGGAAATTACTTATTTCTTCTGAATAAAGCTATTTATGTTGGCTGATTTTCATCTTCTTATTCATATTTAGTTCCATAGTCAGATAGAAAACTAGTGACATTTTCTTGGTAACAAAGTGTGCATCCAGTGGTTAAACCAAATCTACGTTTCACTCACTCACCGACATCCAATCGAGTCTTACTTACTGTGACCCTAGAGGACAGAGTATAGCTAACTACCCTTGGAATTTCCAAAGTTAACAGTTATTTTTTTAAAAAATTTTTAATCGTTTTATTGGGGGCACTTTGAACTCTTATCACGATCAATACATACATCAATTGTATGCAGAACACATTTGCACATTTGTTGCAATCATAATTCTCAAAACATCCTCTTTCTACTTAAGCCTCCGGTATTGGTTCTCCATACATATTTCCCCTCTCTCCACACTTGCCCTCCCCCATGAACCCTTAATAATTTACAAATTATCATTATTTTGTCATATTGTACACTGCCCCATGTGTCCCCCCATCCCCCACCCACTTCCCTGTTGTCCATACCCCAGGGAGGAGGTTATATGTAGATCTCTGTAATTGGTTCCCCCTTTCTCCTCCACCTTCCCGCCACCCTCTTGATATCACCATTCTCACCACTGGTCCTGAGGGAGCATCTGTCCTGAATTCTCCATGTTTCCGGCTCCAGTGCATATCCCCTGGTCTAGATGGATTTGTCAGGTAGAATTGGGATCATGATAGTGGGGATGGGGGGTGAGGGGGAGGAATGATTTAAGAACTAAAAGAAAGTTTTATATTTCATTGTTGCTACACTGTACCTTGACTGGCTCATCTCCTCCCTTTTGTAAGCAGGTGTTGCTTCATCTACTGATGGACTTTGGGTCCCCAATCTGTACTCCCATTTATAATAATATAATTTTTAGTTCCTTGATGCCTGATCCCTTCAACACCTCATGGTCACACAGGCTGGTGTGCTACTTCCGTATGGGCTTTGTTGCTTCTGAACTAGATGGCCACTTGTTTACTTTCAAGCCTTTAAGACCCCAGATGCTATATCTTTTGATAGTCAAGCGCCATCACTTTTCTTCACCACCTTTGCTTATGCACATATTTGTCATCAGCAATTATACCTGAAACATTGGCACATAATGTTAGGATTTTTAGTTTTTTGAAGCCTGATAATGAATCCCTTTGACACCTCATGGTCCCACAAGCTGGTGTGCTTCTTCCATGTGGGCTTTGTTGCTTCTGAGTTAAATGGCCACTTGTTTACCTTCAAATCTTTAAGATCGTAGACTCTACATCTTTTGATTGCTGGGCACCCTCAGCTTTCTTCACCAGTTTTGCTTATGCACACATTTGTCTTGGGTGATTGTGTTGGGATGGTGAACATCAAAGCTACAGTTTTTTTTATGGAAACGACAAACCTCATCTTTCTCCTGCACAGAACTGCAGGATTCTGAACTGCTGACTTTGTGCTTGGTAGCCTTACTTGTAACCCACCAAGACTCCTGTTGCCATCAAATGATTTGAAGATTTGCAGAACAAAACTTTGGGCTTCATGGAATTTGAGTTAAAGGTTGTGCACATAGCATGTAGTAGCTATATTGAATTTAGTTCATTGACTTCACTAAGGTGAGACGAAAATCTACAAACTGAGCTCTGAAGCTGCCAAATTCTACATACAGTGAGTCCTGTGAGATCCAGAATTTGATGGAAATGCTTTGATTTTTCTAAGTCTCATGACTTTTCTGATTCTGACAGGATGAAGTCTTAGCACATTGCTATAGTTTACTATTTGTGGAAAGTACTTGAGTTTTCCCTCTCTAATAGGTTCCCCCTTCCAGCCTTTATTTTACCTGTCATTGAATTATGGAGCCATGGTGGTATTGTGGTTACTCATTGGACTTATTCCTGCAAGGTCAGCTCTTCTTTTATTGGTGGCTCATATAACTCTTATCACAATCCATCTGTACATCCGCTGCCCTCATCATTCTCATAACATTTGCTTTCTATCTTAGCCTTTGGCATCAGCTCATGTTCCCCTTTCTCCCACCTACCCCCTCATAAACCCTTGATTATTATTACTTTGTCATATCTTACACTGTCTGATGTCTCCCTTTACCCATTTGCCTCCCAGGGAGAAGGTTATATGTTGATCCTTATAATCGGTTCCCCCATCCCATCACCCTCCTGGTATTGCCACTCTCATCACTGGTTCTGAAGGGGGCATCATCTGTCCTGGACTCCCTGTGCTTCCAGCTCCTATCTGTACCAATGTACACCCTCTGGTCAGATTTGTAAGATGGAATTGGGATCATGAAAATGGAACGGTAAAGCATTGAAGAACTAGAGGAAAATTGTATGTTTCATCATTGCTATGCTGTACCCTAACTAGTTTGTCTACCTTCTGAGACCCTTATGTAAGGAGAAGTCCATTACCTACAGATGACTTTGGGTCTCCAACCTTACTCCCTCTCATTTACACTAATAACATTTTTACTTCCTTGATGTCTGATACCTGATATCTTTGACACCTCGTGGTCACACAGACTGGTGTGCTTCTTCCATGTGGGCTTGGTTGCTTCTGAGCTAGGTGGCCACTTGCTTATCTTTAAGCCTTTAAGACCCCAGACGCTATATTTCTTGATACCTAGGCACCCTCAGCTTTCATCACCACATTTGTTTGCGCATACGTTTGTCTTCAGCGATCCCAACGGAAAGGTGGATACACAGTGATGTGATTTTATGTTCTTTGTTGCCTGATTTCTGATCCCTTTGACACTTCTTGGTCCCGCAGACTGGTGTGTGCTTCTTCCACGTGGGCTATGTTGCTTCTGAGCTAGATGGCTTTTTGTTTATCTTTAATCTTTACGACCCCAAAAGCTATATCTTTTGATAGCCGGGCATCATCAGCTTCCTTCACCACCGTTGTATATGCACTTTTGTCTTCACCAATTGTCTTGGGAAGGTGAACATCATGGAATGCCAATTTATTTGTTTTTGTTTTTTTGTTTTGTTTTGTTTTGGGCATCACTGCCCTCAGGTGGTGGGAGTAGGAGGCCCAGCCTTTGCTCCGTGGAGCTGGAATCGAACCTCCATCCCAGTGGGCCGCAGTCCCGCACACAACCACTACGCCACCGGGGCTCAGCCCGAATGCCAATTTAATAGAACAAAAAGTGTTCTGGCATTGAGGAAGTACTTGAGTGGAGGTCCAGTGCCCATCTGTTGCCTTAATACTGAACCTATAAATATGTGCATGTAAATCTATTTCCCCTTTTTTTTTTTTTTCCTTTTTCTTTTTTAAATTATTAAGGCATCACTGCCCTCAGGTGGTGGGAGTAGGAGGCCCAGCCTTTGCTCCTGGGAGCCGGAATTGAACCTCCATCCCAGTGGGCCGCAGTCACTGCGCACAACCACTACGCCACCGGGGCTCAGCAAATCTATTTCCCCTTCATATATAAATATCTTTACCTATGTACACGCCTATATTTAGACCTCCATAAATGCCCCTTGCCTCCTATTTCCTTCCTCTATTTCTTTATACTTCCCTCCTGTCCCACTATCCTGCTCAGCCTTCATATGGATTTCAGTAATTTCTCAGTTACTCTACCCTTTATCAATCCCTACTAGGCCTCTCATTTCTTCCTTGCCACTGATTTTGGATCACTTATTGATCCCTTGTCCCTGGGTTGGTCAATACCACCTCCTTTCCCCCACCTCCCCCTCTCTTACATCTCCCCGGAACCATCGGCCTGGACGGATGGTTTTCTCTTACAGATTGATCATCCTGCCTATCTTATCTAGACAGACCTACAGAGATGATACCATGTACCCCCCCCCCACACACACACAAAAAAAGATACAGCAAAATGAAGCAATAAAAGAAAACGAAACAACTACAACAAGAAAAAAAAAACTGCCCAGAAAATATATAGAGATAAATTAAAATAGTAATAAAAAGCAAACCCTGTAAATAGTTCAAGGTTCATTTGTTGACTTTAGGAGTAACCTCTGGTCGAGTCCAATGGGGTTCCACATCTATCCTGGCCTCCAAATCTCTCCTTGACTTTCCTTCAAGACCTCTGTGCTCTGTTCCCCCTGCTGCTCTGCTGCTTACCCATAGTGTTTTCCTCTGTGTGGCAGGGACAGATGTCTGCAATCCCGACACTGTGTCTCCAGTGTTGTCACCCATAGAGCCTTGGGTCAGCAAGGGATGTCGTGTCTCGTAGTGGAGCTGACCATCTAATCCTCTATGTGCATTGGCTGTTTTGAGTGGGGATATTGTCCTAAAAGCTTGGTGGGCCAGGATGTACTTCACTCTCTCTTCCTCCCCCTTCATTTGCTACGGTGTGCTTAGATCAGACATGTCCCTCTCCCCCAAACTTAAATGTTGTCCTCTAAAGTAAATTCTTCTGGGGGGAGGGGTGGCTGTCCACATAGTTGGGATTGGGACCAGGCTCTCAGACCTCTCCACTGGTTCCCTGCTTCATACTGGCACTCTGCATTCATGACCTACAACACTGGGTTTAAGTCATGTCCCTCTTTCCCTGTGGAGAGAGAAGCAATTTTCACTACCACCACCAACACCCCGGGTGGATTAGTGCCCTCTTCCCCCACTGCACGTTAATATATCCTCGGCCCCTTTTCTTTATAGTTGGCTACCATAGATAACCCTGGACTTGGTCTGGCATCTGCCATATTACCTCACCCCATGGTGAGGTACCTCATGGGGTGAGGGACCTCACCCCATTAATTTTTATATACTGTAGTCTTGTCCTTATGCACCTTTTACTTTTTTTTTTTAAGCTTACTTCAGCAGACTCACTTAGTATGCTTTCCTCCAGTTCTTCACATGCAACGATATGCTTCATTGTTCATCACTACTTTTTCAGTGATGTGTAGTATTCCATTGTATGTATGCACCACAGTTTTTTAATCCACTCGTCAGTTGATGGAAATTTGGGCTGTTTCCAACTCCTTGTAATTGTGAACTGTGCTGCAATGAACATTGGAGCACATAAATCTGGCTCTGGTTTGTTTCTTACCTCTTCTGAGTATGTCCAGTGTGGAGATTGCTGGGTCATATAGTAGCTCAATTTCCATCTCTTTTAGATATCGCCAAATCGATTTCCATAGAGGCTGCACATACCTACAGGTCCACCAGCAGTGGATGAGAGGTTCTATTTCACCACGGCCTCACAACACTTGCTGCTTTTTGATTTTTTTGAATTGGATTATCTTTGCGGGTGTCAGGTGGTATCTTATCTCATAGTTGTTTTAACTTGCGTTTCTGTTATGGTTAATGATTGGGAACATTTTCACTTGTATTTATTGGCCATTTGGATAGCTTTCCCTCACAGAGGCACTTCTGTCCTATTATAGGGTTGATATGAGTTGACAATAGCAGTCAGATTTTTCTTATTTTTGAGGTGTGAGGGGTATCACTGCCTCTGGTGGTCGTGGGCGCTACCCAGTGCTGCTCCTGAGAGCCGCTGCTGGATTTGAACCACCAAGCCTGCGGGCCACAGTCCTGCACTCAACCACTTAAGCAACCGGGGCTTAGCCCCAGATTTTTCTTTATTGTTATTATTATTCAGTGAAATATTTTCAATCCATTAATATTCCTAGGTTAGCAAATGGTATTTTGTTCTGCCAACATACTTATGGTATCTGTAGTATATCATTTATGTGGAGGTCAGTGTTTTAAGATGTATAGAATTACTTATATTTTGGACTTAAACTAGTAAAACAGAATTTAACATTATCGCTAATGTTATCATAAAGGTTTCCTGTAGTCTCTTTAGGTGTGCTAGTAGTTAAGTGATTGACAGTGGAAATGTACCAAAATGCGTTATGGAAGTAGACGCGGTGTAGTGCTGACACTCCTTTAGCGCATACTCTGACATGCAGGGTCACCAGGAGTTGGAAGCCAGTAATTGTTCCCTTGAAGATTTATAGCGTTAGGGTTACTCACTACGTGTTGGACTTGACTCAGGAATTTGTTAAAGAGGTTTTTTTTTGTAGACATCACTGCCTCTGGTGGTCCTGGGCGCTACCCAGCCGCCGCTGGATTTGAACCGCCAAGCCCGTGGACTGCAGTTTCGCACCCAACCACTTACGCCACCGGGGCTCAGCCCTGTTAAAGAGTTTTTTAAGAGAGACATTTACTTACACTATTTTAACACGTATTTCATCTCCAATTCAGAGTGAGCTAGGTTGAATCACGTGCCACGCAGCATATTAATGAATGAAAGACACCACAAAAAGGCGTGGGTCAAGAACATGAGCTAAATATTGTCAAATACGTTGACAGCAGAAATGAAAGCTGAACCTTCTTACATTGACAAGTGAAAATAAACATGTAAACTTAAGATACCCTGACTATTCTAGTTTGTTAAGGAAATTATACTCTTTTTTTTTTGTTGGGGGGAGGGCATCACTGCTTTCCAGTGGTGGGAGTAGGAGGCCCAGCCCCACTGCTGGAATTGAACCTCCATCCCAGTGGGCCGCAGTCCCGCGCACAACCACTACGCCACCAGGGCTCAGCCCGGAAATTATACTCTTGATTATAATTTTGAGTATAATTTTGACTATCTGACTAAAAGGCAAGGAATAATGTATACATTTTTTAGTTAAGTTTGTACAATTTGGGTAATAGTTTTTTTGTCTGAATGGTAAACTTCAGTAATCTATTAAAACACTTTTAAAAGCATATTCACTACCTTGGAGTATTTGATAAATATAGGATCATTATATATTTACTCTTTAAATTTTTAAAATATTTACCTCAAATATTTAAGGATGAACTTTTAGTAGTTGCTGACATTTTGTATTGGGTTTGGAAAATTAACGTTAAGAACTATGTGTAAATAATAGGAAAGAGAATTTTTCTTAAATGTATGTAAGATGATCACATAAAAATTAGACTGCTTGGCTGAGCCTTGGTGGCCTAGTGGTTGTGTGTGGGACTGTGTCCCACAGGGTTGACAGTTAAAATCCAGCAGCAGCTCTCCAGGAGCAAGGCTGGGCCTCTTACTCCCACCAGGGCAGTGATGCCACACACATAAAAAAAAGACTGCTTTAGCAGAGTTGTGTTTTTGTACATAATTTTAAGATTAAAACAAAAGCACAAGGTTGCAAAATGTCTTAATGGCCTATCTGTATATAGATGTTTTATTAAAACAAATTGTCTAATTTGTTAGTCATTGACAGAAAAACTTAATTGTAAAAAAATATGGAAAACAGGAATACTAAATTTTAGATTGGAACATATTTTTACTATAAATCTGAGTCCGTTTGAAGTGAATTGAATATATTTAAGATTTGCATAGTACATGTTAGACAATTTTAAGATGTTTTTTACATTACCCAGAAGATGGATGACACTATTTTATTACTGATGGCAGTGAATGTCCTTCTTCCTGAATTTTTTTATTAGGTGCACTAGGCCTTCCCATGAGGGGGATGAGCAACAATACCCCTCAGTTAAATCGCAGCTTATCACAAGGCACTCAGTTACCGAGCCACGTCACGCCAACAACAGGGGTACCAACAATGTCACTTCACACGCCTCCATCTCCAAGCAGGTATTTATTGATGGACCAGAATATTTCTCAAAATATATCTTTGTGTAGAGTAAGCAAACCTTTAATCTTCTAGTGATATTATTATTATTTCATTTTTCTGGTTCATTGCCTTTGACTGAGGAAGAGAATGATGATGTCCTGTGCTGCTTTTGTTTTATTGCAAATTGATTATTATAGCACAAAACATTCTTATCCACATCAACTTGGGTGGACATTGTGGATTAATTAGCACCTGAGAAGCCTTTTAAAAGCCAGTTCTTTTCCTCAAAGCAAGAGATGTAATTTAAAATTGTTCTCTATTTCATTTTAATTCAATGCTCCCTTGCCACTGTCCATTGTTCTAGTGAAAGTAAAGTACAACAAATGACGTAGATTGTGCTTCATATTATGAAGAGGATAGAATGACATTTGGAACGTCAGTTTCATAACTATGCGAAATAAACTTGTGTTTTATGTCATCACACCAGTAGCTTTCTCATCTTAATATAACACCTTATAATAGTTCAACTCTAATTTTCTTTTTTGTTGGTTTTCTTTGACTTTTCATTTCACAAAGTTAAAATGATCAAACGAAAGACTTAATTTAAAAATTAGCAATGCAATTTGAATATTGTGTAAGATTCTAGGGTTAGGCCAATTGATTTTTGTAGAGAATTTTAATGAGTAATTATGGCGAGCTTATTTAGTTTAATGGACTTCTTTTTCAGGGGTATTTTGCCTATGAATCCTAGGAATATGATGAACCACTCCCAGGTTGGTCAGGGCATTGGAATTCCTAGCAGGACAAATAGCATGAGCAGTTCAGGGTTAGGTAGCCCCAACAGAAGCTCGCCAAGCATAATATGTATGCCAAAGCAACAGCCTTCTCGACAGCCTTTTACTGTGAACAGGTAAGAAGCTTATTGATAACTGTGTATAATTGTTTTTCTGGGTGTGCTCAAATTTGCCCTTTCATTAACCACCAGTCTCTTCTTAAGTCTTGACATCTGTTTTCTATGTGTCTTTCATCATACATTGATCAAAGATCCTCTTTCTGGTATACATCACAAGTTTAACATCCATACACTGAAGACAGGCTCTTTTGGAAATGATTTTGGTTTTAAAAATGTATTAAACATGATTATTGTTACTTAGAAAGAGTTGTTCTTGAGTACCCACCAGGCAAAAATTTTTTTTTTAGGTACATACTTCCTGGATTAAAGGAGGTCTGCCTGTATGATAAAGAACTTCAGGCTGATAAGGAGGAAGGAAAACATGGTCAATGTCTCTACCAAATATCAGTTTCTCTTTGAGTAAAAGTTTACTTGGATTGTGTTTTGTGCTTTGGAGAATTATTGGCCAAGGTTTTTTTAAGCCCTTCTCTTGGGGGAAAAATAACATTTAAATTTGATTGACAAAAAAAAAATTTTTTTTTTTTATTGACTTTGTTTTTAAATGGGGAAACTTTGGGGCAAGTGAAAGACCTTAATGTGGTTTATATCATCAGACCCTTTTATTTCATTTTCTTCTTTATATTATACTTGTAAAGTTTGAATTAAAATAGGTTTTTAGCACATTTTCTATTTCATTTCTATCTTACAAGCTTCAATTCGTATTTTTTAGCTACATTTATCAATTCTGTTATTTTACTATTCTTTTTAAAAACATTAATTTGAGCTCTCAGCTCTTTAGTAGCTTACTAACATTATACTCCATGAACTTTATCCTATCTTTCTGTATTCTTAGAATTTGCATGTGTAGATATATTTTTAAGTTTTGTCTTTCCAAAGTTTACACATGTTCCCCAAAACATATTGCTTATAAATTTTTATAATAATATGGGTCTCTAATATTACTTAGTTCTGTCAATACATGTTTTTGTTAAAAAAGTTTTTTTCATCTCTAAACATTTATTTAATGTTTGTGGATGCTTATATATTATCAGTGATTTTAACCTAGACTATCGTTGTAGAGTGTTGTTTTACCATCTGTGTATTTTATGAAAATGTCACCTTCAAGTAGTTTAACCTTACCCAGAATACTGACATGCTAATTTGTCTTTAATCATAGTTTTAAGGATGGAAAGTTTCCATATACAAATTGCAGTCATATTTATTAACATTTTTAATTACCCCAGGGCTTTCTAAGTTTTACTTTTTTTTTTCTGTTGTTTTTACTATTTTTCTAATTAAAAAATATTTTAAAATTTATCACAACTCTCTTCTACTTAATAAGAAGTTTGGCCTTATTTTTCTGTGTGTGTGTGTGTGTGTGTGTGTGTGTGTGTGTGTGTGTTCCGATGTTCATGCTAATGCAGAGAGGGAGCACTTTTAACTATTTACCCAAATACCAACTGTGTAATAACTTAGAATTGGGTACATTATTGGCATATTGTTCTTTCACTTTAAGGAATTGAGAAGTAAGTTATATTTAGATAAGAATGATGCTTTTTTTGGGGGGGGGGGCGGGGGGCATTACTGCCCTCAGGTGGTGGGAGTAGGAAGAATGATGCTTTTTAAAACCTCATTTTAAATACACACCATTTAATTAACTTCAAGTAAACATTCTTTGAGTGTCTATTTTGCCCTACTGAGCTCACAGCATTGGCTGCAGAATTGATTATGACACTACACTGCCTCTTCCAGGAGGAGTTTAGAGTCTCCTTGGGAACGACTGGCATGGTATGAGAGAAGAGCTATAGCAATCCACACTAGTTGTGAAGTATTGGAGACTCGTAGCCTTTCTCAAAACTGCGTATTTTTTTAGGTTGATTCTTCCACTATAACCAGTGATGGCTATCTTTAATCTGTTTCCTTCAAGGCTTATAAATTCGTTGTTTCTTAAATAATCCATTTAAGGCATTTCAGTTCTCGATTGTTAATGAAAGGATCAGGGACATTTTTAAAGATTAAATTCAGGCAAATAAAATTAGCATTGGTATTTAAGCATATTGTTATTTTATATGAGATCAAAAGTGTACACTTTAGTTTTTCTTCATCTGAAAGTTAGTGTTCTTACCATATATCTAAAATTATTTTCTATGTACCCAGTATGTCTGGATTTGGAATGAACAGGAATCAGGCATTTGGAATGAATAACTCCTTATCAAGTAACATTTTTAATGGAACAGGTAAGCTGACTCTGGAGCTAGTACCTTTACCTTTTAAAAAGCATGGTAGCTTCTTAAACATATGAAGCAATTCAACATTCTTGTCGTTTGAAGACGAGAATTTTTTGATTGTGTTAAGTGGTGGGATTTAATGCATGGAAACATTGACAGGGCTAGGAGCCTTGAGATGTTTCTATTAGGACTCATTTTTCCCTTGGCATGGCAGCAGCATAGTGACTTGTGTTACAATGTCAGGATTGTTTCCTTAGCATCTGTGTGAGGCTGAAAACATAAATGTCAGTTTATGCCCCTGGATTATTTTCTGTCTTTTTTTATAAACCCCTGTAACTGAGATAGAAATAGTTTGGGCTATGTAGTTGGTATGCTGTGTTGGTTATAGAACCCAGTTTGAGGCAAACTTTTAAAAACATATGGAACACCTAACATTGTTTGCTAATAATTTTATTAATACTAATTGTGGCAGCTGGGGGGATTAAGTGGAAAATGAATGGTTGGAGAATTTGATAAGTGGTTTGGACTCTTGAATCCAAAGTCAATTATCTGAAATGTAAACACCCTGCCCCACTAATTTACAATAAAAAATTGTATCTAAAAAATAATAGCTTTAGTATTGAACTTGTTAGAAATTTTTAATTCAATTTTATATACACAATTCAAACTTTATATGAAGAACCAGTTCTGACTTTGAATGTAAATAATTCTCACAGTTTATCAACTATTTTAGACAATGAGAACAGAAAGGTTTATTATTTTGTATGCTTTTACTTCTTCTATCTCTCCCTATAGAACCTCTCTTGAGGAGGGACTTATGATCATAGTAGCCCAAATGAATAGGATTGTTGGAGGAGAAATAACTTGAAGTGAAATGTGAAAGATTGATCAATACAATGGAGCATATTTAGAAGCACGAGATTTAATGAGAAAATGCTACTTGTGACTATAAGCTTTGAATTATTGCTGTCAATGTACATTTAAGAGCACGAAGTAATACAATGAATTTAAAATTTGGAAAAAAATGAATTTTGGATTCTTCGATTAGTTTTGTGTTCAAGATATGAAATTTTTATGAAGATCTGAATTTTATCTATATGTACTTTTCGTCATACCTTAATTTTTGTAAAATTAGGTTGTAAAACACAGTTTAGTTAGTATTTTATTCCATTCCTCAGTAGGACATAAATTAATAGTATGCCAGATAGTATTTTAAATTTGAGATTAATTACACAGTACTATGAAATTTCAGAATTTTAAAAGTTTGTTTTAAATTATATATTGTTTTAGGGAGTTTATTTTGCAAATCTGTATCTAAAATATAAATTGGGTTAATTATTTTTAGATTAAGTTAAATAGTTTTTTAAAACTATCATCCTATAGGACATAGAGATGTATTTTAAAAGTTAAGATCTAGGCATTTTATAATTTTATGATTAAGTAACTGAAGAGAATTTTCTATTTTAATTATATTGTTTATTTTCAAAATTAAGCTCATGTAAACTCCAGTGTTTAAAATAATGGGCATAAGTGGTTTCACTTTTTCGAGAATGGAAAGTCTCACTTGTTCTGTCATAGAGCTGCTGGGGGTTTCAGACTGCTCACCTTGCAGTTAGTAGCCCGCTGTGCTTCCAGAGTGCTTGGTTTCGCTTTTTGCCCTTGGTAATTTTAGATTGTTGCTTGTTTGGGGCTGCTCCTATAGCCTATTACTTTTCTATCAGTGATTTTAATAGTAGCTGTGATAATAGGGGTTCTCAGATTATTTCTGTCAAGAAATTTGATGAAAGCTATTTAATAACTTGCAAAAGCGAAGAATGCATTAAAAATGTTATAAAGCAATAGCTGAAACAAAGATTAAATAAAACTAGTACAAACAAGCATAAAATTAAGTTCTTTAAAAATTCAAAATATAAGATTACAAGACTAATGAAATTAGAAGCAATTAGAGTGATTAAAAATAGTAAAATGATAGGATGACTTGTAATCTGTAAGGAAGGAAGTAAGCTACTTTTAATTTTTTTTTGGCATCACTGCCCTATGGTGGTGGGAGTAGGATGCCCAGCCTTGCTGCTGGATTTGAACCTCCAACCCAGTGGGCCGCAGTCCCGCGCACAACCAGTATGCCACTGGGACTCAGCTACTTTAAATTTTTTAAATGAAGATATTTAGTTTATATTTATTGAGTGCTTACTGTGTAATAGGTAATACAGATTTCTGGGCTTTACATCATTCTCCCATACTTCTTACCTATACTCATCCCTACCCTTAAAACATAGCACATACCATGCACACACATGCCTTATATACCCTTTCTGGTCATTTCCAGAAACCATTGTCACACATGTGTAACTGACACTAAAAGCATTCGGGACATTACCTTCGCCTGTGTGTAATGAAAAGAGCATTTGTATCACAACAGTGTTCTTTATAGCTAACGAGTTAAAATTTTAGATTACTAGTCCGTACCACCTCAGTCCAATTCTCTATCTTAATTATCTAGGATTTCAGATTTTTATTAATGCTGATTGTAAATTGATTTGCTGAATGCTCATAAAATGCTTTCACATGAAATCAGTTCACAGCTATTCATTGAGCACCTACTACTATAGGGGTGCATGACTTGCCAGCAGTGAGTTTTTCGTTCTCTTACTATCTGCCCAGTAGAGTCCTTTGCATTATTTAGAAAGACGACACCATCATTCAGAATTATTTTATGGTCAGTCTTTGTAAGCTTTAAAAATGTTTATAGAATCAGTAATTCGTGTTCTTTCTTATTAAATGAAATAGATGGAAGTGAAAATGTGACAGGATTGGACCTTTCAGATTTTCCAGCATTAGCAGACCGAAACAGAAGGGAAGGAAGTGGTAACCCAACACCATTAATTAATCCCTTGGCTGGAAGAGCTCCTTA
This sequence comes from Nesogale talazaci, assembly GCA_004026705.1. Lineage (NCBI taxonomy): Eukaryota > Metazoa > Chordata > Mammalia > Afrosoricida > Tenrecidae > Nesogale > Nesogale talazaci. Next base: position 142,603 of record PVJH01002123.1, read on the forward strand.
TGGTAATTAAACTTTAAAGTATTACTTAATAGAAGTAGGTAACTTTACTTTTCCAATTTACCAGTAGGCTCACACCCTGTATATGTGTTTGTGTATATCAATATACACACATGGGTATATGTTTTCTAATACAGTTAGTGTAATTTTAATAGTTATAGGCAAAAGGCTTTTTCTTCCTTGCATACCATGAAAACTAATTTTGAGAAAAAGTTTTTACAGAAACCCAAAAGGACATCCTCACTTGTATTCAAAAGTTTATTTTCTTTTGGCATTTCTGCCATAATAGAAAACCTTAAGTGGATATTTTTTTGTGGTCTGTTTTTCCTCTTGTAATTCACCATATATAGTTTCAAAATAACAAATCCCTAGTGGTTTTGTTTTTTGGAGGATTAACAAAATGGTGCTCCATGCTTTTGTCATAGACTTGCTATGAGCTGCAGTTCACTTGATGGCATCTAACAACAGTGATGGACAGTTCTGGCCTCACGTTGGTTTTCTAAGCAAAAGTTTTAGCCTCTTAATTCCACTGGCCTTTTAGGTCAGCTAATTCTTGATGATGGATAGGAGTACTAATGTTGTCGCTGTACTGCATACGTGGTACCCAGTCTACGTGGTACTCTTGGAAGTCAATAGCACTACCAACCCCAAGTGTCTCCAGGCATTTGCAAACGTCCTCTGGGTGAACGATTATTACCATCTTGAAACCCCATGCCTGTTAAGATCCACTTCTCATGGATCTTGTGTGCTTTATATAGATGATCACAATTAGTGTCCTTCATCACCTATGTTCATGGCCTCTAATAAATACAAATTTGGGGCAATAGGAACTGGATAAAATGCAGAAGGGGGAAGCTATGCAAAGCAATCCAAGTATGAACAAAAGGTAAAAGGTGGTGTCAACATACTCCTTTTATTCTTTGCATTTCCTTTGAGGAAAATCTGATAGAGACTAATAGCAGAAACAGTGAATTCACAGGGATCCTTTCATCAGTTATTCTAGAATGGGAATTTTTTTCATATTTAACCTACAAAGGAAAACTCTTATTGTTCATATTCTCTTTCCAAATCAGTCTTTCAAAAAATAACAAAAAAATCCTCCCTTGGAAGTGTAGTGCCTAGCTACTTGATTTTCAATTCAGACTCTAATGTATCTAACCTTTCCTCATAGGTCCATATTTTCATCCCTTTAATCATTCCCATTGCTCTCCTTGGACCATCTTTAGTTTCTCCATATCGTTCTTGAATTGGAGCCCCAAACTGGATTTGTTCTCCAATAAGGGCCAGACAAATGCCAAGTATAGTGGGACAATTACTTCCTAGTTCTTTCATGTTTTACATCTATAACATGGAGTCCAAGAAAATCTGAAATAATGTGGAGTTATTTTATAATTGATTGCAATTTACTCATTCTGTAAGTCATTTTCATGTAGAATATCGATTCTCTCTTTACATTTACTGTATTTGTTTGGATTTGGTGGTTCCTGGTATATATAATATTTAGTCAAATTTTTAAAGCAAGCTCTTAAGCCAGCATTTTTAATAGTTACCAACATCACATTATTAAACACCAATGAATTAGGTCTGGTTAGCATTATAGGGATACCACATATTTCCCTTGTATTACTCTGCATGTCGAATTATTAATCTATTTATCAATGTTTGGTTCTTCATTATTACCCAGAATACTAGTTTTTTTTAGAATACTAGTTTTTGAAGTATATTTTTATAGAATTGAAAATATCCTTTATATATTATAAAATAATATGAAGAAGAAGGTTAAATTTTTATAAATTTATATCCAAAATATCATAAGTGCCAATTATAGTTTTTGGGGTTATTTTCATTACATAGTCGGAATGGTAACAAAGCCAGCAAGTGAGCAATCCCAGGACTTCTCAATACACAACGAAGATTTTCCAGCATTGCCTGGTTCCAGCTATAAAGATCCAACATCAAGTAATGATGACAGTAAATCTGTAAGTGAGAATTTTTTATTTAAGGGGTATAGATTTTTCCTCCTCAGATTTCTCATTTAACAACTGTTCTTTAGACTGTATTAAAGGATTTACTAAATACTATTGCAAGACTGCTGCTTATCTTTGAAATCTGTAATCTAACTTCTGAAGATTGTGGAAAACATTTATAACTTGGAAGATAGTCTTTTTTTCCTATTTCATATATGTAGGTTTGCAAATTTCTGTTGGAACTTCTCAGAGTTAATGTAGACTTTTATTGTAGTCCCTGTCAGCTGGATTCCATGAAGTTTGATATTATAGCCTTCTAAGGAGCTGTGTTTTTCTTGAGTAAGTTTTCTCCTTGAAGAATCTTTATACACGTTTTTATTCCTGTGTTGATTCAATCAACTCAGCTTCCTCTATCTGATTTAAGGAATGTGTTTATTTCTTCCACATTTCATTGAAAATAGAACAAAAAATTGTAATTGTAATTTGTATATTATTGAAACAATTGATAAGCAATATTGTTGGGTAAGAATTAAAATAAGTACGAATACGAAATTAATGTATCCTAACCTATTTTGAAAGTGATTGTATTGATGAGTTTAACTTCAAGTGTATATGTTTACACGTATACACATAACAACTTAAAGTATGTCTGCCTACATGTTATTTGTATTTGTATCATTTTTTTCCTGAGACTAAGGATCTAAGATAAATAAGAATATTTCTCTAGACTTCCTGTCCTTTAAATACTCAAATGTGGATGATAATAGGAGTTGTTTTTAATTATGAGAACATAGTGGAAACAACAACAAAAAGTACATAGAGCGGTTGAAAAAAGGTAATAATCTACCAATTTCAATGCAATAAAGACTGCATAGCAGTATAAAAAGAAATTTTTATATATAAATTTTAATGTCACCTTTTCTCCATTTGTTTGCTGTCTTAGAATTTGAATACATCTGGCAAGACAACTTCTAGTACAGACGGACCTAAATTTCCTGGAGATAAAAGTTCAACAACTCAAAATAATAACCAGCAGAAAAAAGGGATCCAGGTGTTACCTGATGGTGGGACTCTATAAATGTGTTCAAGATATTCTAAAATATATTTTCATTACTTTTCCTCGTAGATAAAAATGACTGTGTTCTTTTTTTCCAGGTCGGGTTACTAACATTCCTCAAGGGATGGTGACGGACCAATTTGGAATGATTGGCCTGTTAACATTTATCAGGGCAGCCGAGACAGACCCAGGAATGGTACACCTTGCATTAGGAAGCGATTTAACAACATTAGGCCTCAATCTGAACTCTCCTGAGTAAGTTTTTACTTTACTTCCCCCTTTGTAGATAATTCTTCTCTCCATACTTCCAGTTTTTAATCTTACGTTTCCAAATTATATCACCTACCACCACTCATTATTGCTGACTGGAGTCATCCCCCTCCATATTAACTTCTGGATCTTTAGCAAGCTCCACTCTTATCCCTGTGGCAGCTTAAAAATGCACACAAGTATATGAGGCTTTCAAAGTTTCGAACACTCAACTTTTTTCATTTTTTCTCTAATAATTTTATCTTCCACTCTGCCTCAATCACTCATTTCTTTTTCTTTCTTTTTTTTTTTTGTTTTTTGGGCATCACTGCTCTCCGGTGGTGGGAGTAGGAGGCCCAGCCCCACTGCTGGAATTGAACCTCCGTCCCAGTGGGCTGCAGTCCCGCGCACAACCACTACGCCACCGGGGCTCAGCCCAGCAATCACTCATTTCTTTAGTCACACCTCAGACCTTGTCATTACCAGTGATTATAATCTTGCATTTCTCATCTTTTTCCTGCTAGTATTGTGACTCCAATTATCTTTCTTCCCTTTTACAAGGGTTTTTAAAAATGGTCATGAAAAGTAGAACTAAAAGAGAATGGAATAGTTTCATGCACTTGTTGAAATTTCATGCGTACTCTGCCCCTCTCTCCCTTTGTTCCTCACTGTGACACCTGCATGGCAACAACTACAGCTCTGGTTAAATCTCTGCCTGGTTTATTCCTGACTCAGGCTACTGAATCTGTCTAGGAAAGCCAGATTTTAGTTCCAATTCAGGGCTTGAAACCTCAGTTGGGCTCTTAATTTTATTACATAATCATACTGATAATGCTAGTCCATTTAATCTTCCTACCTTTCTGTGTGACTGTCACGTACTTAACACTGCAGACTCCTGATACCTTCTACCTTTACTCTTGTTGTCTGGTCATTAGAACCCGGACCGTGCAGGGGACCAGTAGAGCAAGAGTTCCCGTAGGAGACGGGTAACAGTGGAGGTGGGAGTATAATAGGGAGATGATGTCAAGGGGCCCAGGAAGAAAAATAACGTTTGGAAACTGTGGTAGTAATTGTACAATTCTACTGGTCATGACAGAACTATAATATTAATACATACATGTATTAAGTCTCAATCAATCAATCAAGAAAAAATAGAATGGGATGGTGGCCCAGTCCTGTCAGTAAATCTTATCTACTAGCATCCACATAGCCACATAGCTATCATTGTCACATAGCCACATAGCATCCACATAGCCACATAGCTATCATATCTTTCATTGTCCTAATGTAGTTGATCTGTGCTTGTATTAATACTTCTTTCAGTAACTGGGCATCATGGTTCTAACAATATATGTTTATTTTAATTACAAAATTTTGCACTTTATTGCATCATTTGTATCAGCCACAAATAGGCTCTTCTCCCATTTAAAAAGAAACAAACTCTTTCCTTAACTTTCTTTGTCAGTTACTGCCCCTTATGTTTATTTCCCACTGAAATAAAACTAATCAAAAGAATCATTTCTGTGTCACCAGTTTGTCTTTCCTATTTATTATTATACCCATTTTAGTAAGAATACTGCTCTTACCACTGCATCGCACTGATTGCATTCAGCTATCAGGGACTTCATGTAATGAAACTATGGTCATGTCAAGAATTGATCATTTGGGGCCAAAAGAAGCACCTGACATCATTGAATCATTGTTTTCTTGTGATGCAGTGGGAACATAGTGTGAGGGATTATTTTTGACTTTCTCTGACTTCTCTTTTGCCAGGAGACAGGTCAGGTATTACCCAAATGTCCTATCCTTCTTTACCTATTCTGACACCAACTGTTCACCTCATGGTACTCTTATTTCTTTGCTAGGTTCAGTAATTCATTACAGTTACACAACACTCAAAATTAAAGAGAGTTTACTGGGGAAGTTAACAAATTATGTTGGGATCCTCCTCTCCACCCCCTTAAAACAAGCTTCTCTGGGTGGAGCTTTCTTAATACACACAACTTACTTTGAGTTATTGCATCCAGTGGAGTCGCCTGGAAAGGCTCTCTGGTCACCATAAATTTTTTCATGAAGTTTTGCTTGAACCTCATATTTATAATGGCCAATTTAATAGACCCATGTACGGCTGTGAAATTTTGTTTCCTGCTCAGAAAAATGCCACAGAAACTGTTGTGATGTTGAACATAGCTTACGAGAACAGCACTCTGGGAAGTACTCAAGTGTACAGTGGTTTTCACATTTCAAAAACAGTAAAATGTCGATTGTTGACCTTATTCTGGATGTCCGTCAACTTCCCATATGGATGAAAATATCTACTAGTAGTGCATTGGGAGTTCATTCCACTGGGTCAGAGACTGTTAATCAAGCTTTATATTTAGAGGTTCTGAAAAGATTGCATATCAGTGTGGGACAAAAAGCTTGATTTATGCCAGATGGGACTGGTTTTGCCACCACGACCACGTACCTGCTCACACAGCCATCTCAGAGCGCCTGTTTTTTGTTTTGTTTTTGTGGCAAAAACATCATACCTCTCTTGCCCCATACACAACACTCATCACCTCTTGCTCTGTTCGACTTCTTTTTGTTTCCATGAATGCAGAGGGACATGAAAGGACAGTGAGTTGGCTATTAGAAGAGGTGGGGGGAAAAATGAGGGAGGTGCTATCAGCCATCCAAACAGATGAGTTTGAAAATTATTCCCAAGAGTAGAATCAGATTCGACAACTGTATTGTGTAACTGAGAGTACTTTGAAGATGATAATGTTGTACAAAAAAAATTTAAATACATAACTTTAGAGAAAAATGTCTATTATATGGGGGGTACCCCCATATACTACATGTCAGGATTAGTAAACAGTAAAGACACAGTCGTTGGTCCATAGCAGCACCATCCCTCAGCTTACAGTCAAGCATCTCTCAGCTTCTCAGCCTCTGAACCCACCTGGTCCTTTGACTTCTGCCTCAGTTGGCTAGGAAGCATTCCTGCTGCTCATAGTCTTCCCCACTACTCTGCGGCTCCATTTCAGGGTCTTCTTACACAGCTTTTGGTTCCGCCCTGGCTGCTTTGCTTGATCCTTACTCTGTGTGCCACAAAGTCTGGTGCCTCTGGTCTCAGCCTCTTCTGTTTCAGAGAGCTTGAAAGGTACTCCATTTCTGATGGTCCTGTGTGTTCTTCATTCTGAGATAGCTCATTCTTAGGTGGAGGTAGGGTTTTTGCAGTTTTAGTCTTTCAGCAGACCATCTCAATGGGGAAAAAAGGATAAAGTATAATGACTTAAGTCACACCCCTCTAGTAAAGATACATCTAGTAAAGAACAAACAATCTCAACTTAATCCTGTAATGGGTAGCTCCCTCCAAAATGAATTTATAACCATAGGCAAGAGGCTATAATTTATGTCACAAAAGGGATTATGGAAAGAGGGACCATATTAATTGACTATATCTTACACATATTCTTTATCTAAATTATTGAGAACATCCTTTTTTTAAAAAAGTTTTCTGACATCACTGATTTGTCTATCTCTTTTATTCCTATTAGTAATCTTCTCTGAATTTTTTGTCACTTTTTCCCCCCAATCTCGTAATTTTAGATACCGTCTATAAATTGAGGAATCATATAATTCTACTTTCTAATGGAAATTTTCCCGAGAATGAGTTCTAGATTACACTGCTAGCTAGGTGTGTGACCAAACCTGCTTGTCTGTAGTGATTTTTATCTCAGTTAATGATAGCACCAGCTTTTCAGAAGCTTTTCAGAAGCTTGGAATGGTGTGCATCCAGACTGTATTTTTCCCCATAGTTCTTCAGTCTGGATACTGAAGCAGACATCTGAGCTGCCCGGAACTACAAAGTATGGGACATTGGATTGGAGGAATACTCTTTAACCTGCAATGTGCAGGGATACAACCTTGCTTGCTGAAAGGGAAGAGAATTTAAAGCAGTTGCTGGCTAGAGTCAAGGATTACAGCTTTCCCTTCAACACAGAGTAAACATATGACTTCACCGTGGGTTCAATAAGCAACACCTTTAAAGTGTCAAAGGCCAGAGATGTCATCTTGAGAAGTGAGGTGGTACACCTAACTCAAGCCATGGCATTTTCATTCATCTTGTATGGAAAAGCTGCACAATTGGACTAGGTAAAACAACAACAAAAAAAGCTTCACAATGTCTTTGATCTATGGTACAGTACAGAATGTTGAATATTTCATGGACTACCTGAAGAAAAGAACAAATCTGACTTAGAAGTAGTAGAATGCTCCTTGGAAGTGAGCGATGGTAAAACTTCTTCTCAGGTACTTTGTATATGTTAACAGGGTGGACCAGTCTCTGGAGAAAGTCCATGCTTGGTTAATTAAGTAAGAGTGAGCAAAAAGGAACTCTTACAAAAACAGCATGGATGCACATCCGACTTCCTTGGCTACCCAGGGGAAAAGGTGAATCCCACTACACACAACCCAAGACTGATTGCCCTAAGGTAGAGACCAGACATCCTTCCATTCTCTTCCTCCCATGGCCCTCTGCTGGGTTCAATAATCTGTTGCATTGGCTATACATAATTCACAGACAATACTCAGAATTAATGGGTTCGTTAACAAAGTTTATACCACAGTCAGGTTCATTAGTGAAGGTTATGTCACAAGTCAGGATCAGAAAACATTAAGAATATAGTCCTTTTCTCTTCTCAGCCAGCAGCCAGTTCTTTCTTTCTTTGGTCCTGAGCCACATGGCCCGGAAAGCCTGCCTGCTATTCCTCTTCACTGTTTCATGAGTTCAACAGCACAGCACCTCTATTCTATCTAAACACGGCTCCTTTGCTCTGTCAATGGTCCCAGAGTAGCGGCCTGTGGTGCCTCTAGTCTCAGCCTCCACTACTTCAGCCAGAGATCTCAGGACCTGCTCCCCTATTGATTTTTCTTCCTTGATGGTCCAGGATTCACACCTTCTACTTCAAAATTGCCTCATTTTTATGCACACTGGTCCCTTCTAGTGTGTCACATACTGTATTTACATGATCCCTTTCAGTCATTTGGTTTGAGTTAAAGAGGCATGGATAACAAAGCCAAAACAGACTCACTCCATTGTGTCTATGTGGACTCGCAGCAACACTGTAGGGGAGAGAACAGAACTAACTGTCCCTGTGAGTTTTCCAGACTTAACTGTACAGGAGTGGAAAGCTTCATCTGGTTTCAATGTAAGAGCCATATTAAAATGTTTTGACTTCACCACACCCTTCAACAAGGTGTATTGATACAGTGGTTGCAGCAATGGTTCCAAATATAACCCTGGGTCAGGCAATATTTAGTTCTGTTATACAGAGGGTCACTGTGAATCACAACCAACTCCAAGAACAAAAGCTTGATATTACCCTTTAATCTCTCCACCCCCCCCCTTACATTCTATATCTAGTTTTTTCTAAAATATATGTAGATGTTAACACATCTTAGTACCGATTCAAATCACCATTTCTCTTGCCTGGGTTAATGCCATCAAGCCAGCCTTCACTCCTGTATAATTTTTCCAGTGTACCACAACCAGGGCTCATCTTTTCAAATAAGTTACTCCCATGAAGTGTCTGCTGTTTCATTCTGATTACAACCCTCTATTTTTATATTTGTCTACCAGACTTTGCATGATGTGTCATTCCCTTACTCTTACCACAATAAAAGAGCTGCAGACTCACTGCCCTGGCAGGACAGGGTGGAACTGCTCCTGTGCGTTTCCAGGGCTGACACTTTACATTCTGAACGCCTCCGAATTTACCCTTTCTGTTCACTCCACCTACTTCATATGCCTTCTTCCTTTTCCTCAAAGCATGCTAATAGTGGCCCCAGATCGTGCTTACACTAGCAATTCCCTCTGATGAGAAATTCTGCCAGATAACTAATGATTACCACCTTCACGTTCTTTAAGTCTGACCACCTCCATGTGATTCACCTTGCCACTTTGCTTAATTATGCAGCCAATATCTTCATCCATTTTGAAGCCAATATTTCCTTCCTTCCTTCCATCCATCCATCCGTCCACTAGCTCGGCATTCACTTGTGTCTTCATTGTGTTCCCTGTTGTAAGCCCCGGTATGTCAGCAATTTTGTTTTTGTTCACTGATGTAATTTTCAGACACCTGGTGGCATAATGGGTTATGCATTCGACTGCTAACTGTAAATTGAGCAGATTTAACCCAATAGAAACATAAAACTTTTTGTTCCCATAAAGATTAACAGCTTAGGCTGAGCCCCGGTGGCGTAGTGGTTGTGCGCGGGACTGCAGTCCACTGGGACGGAGGTTCAATTCCAGCAGTGGGGCTGGGCCTCCTACTCCCACCACCGGAGAGCAGTGATGCCAAAAAGAAAAAAAGATTAACAGCTTGGAAAACCCAAAGAGGCAGTTCTGAGTCAGAATTGACTCGATGGCGGAAGTTTTGTTTTTTGTACCAGAGTTGACATCTACTTGATAATAAATAATTAGGGAATATGAGCTCTTACTTTTGTTTGTTTGTTTGTTTGTTTTGCCATCACTGCCTCTGGTGGTCGTGGGCACTACCCAGTGCCGCTCCTGAGAGCCGCTGCTGGATTTGAACCGCCAAGCCCGTGGTCTGTAGTTCCACACTCAACCACTTATGCCGCCGGGGCTCAGCCCGAGCTCTTACTTTTGATACCGATTTTTCTCTACACATAAAGAGGAAATCATTTTACTTGGAAGCATGGGATTAATGAATTTAAACCATTCCAAGTTAAAGTAGATTTAAAAATGGGGTTTGTATATTGTAATGTATTGTCATTTATACTATACTGTAAGAATACTGAGAAACAGTCTTTAATTTTCCTGTGTGCATGTGTATTTCTATTTTCCACAGTATAAGTCATAGTAAATTAAAGAAAGTGAATTAGAAGTAAAGTTTACCTTCTGTAAGTCATTGTATTTCCTGAAATAAAATTAGAATTTTTTTTTCTACATCAGACTTCAGACTATTGTTTTTCCCCTTTATCCAGAAATCTCTATCCCAAATTTGCATCACCGTGGGCATCTTCACCATGTCGACCTCAAGACATAGGTAGGAAAATCTGTTAATATTCACACCTGAAAAAAATTATAACTGAGAATCAGTTAATAAGGCCTTTTTCCATTTTATTATCTAGACTTCCATGTTCCGTCTGAGTACCTAACGAACATTCACATTAGGGATAAGGTGAGTGTAGTTTATTATTATACTCAGTCAACATGAATATATATACTTTTTAGGTACTGCTTTTTAGTTCAGGCAGTATAATATTGAGAAAGTAAATGACAGTGGTCAAGTGTGCTTTCTTAAGCCCACTTGATTATAAGAAACAAGGTACAGGCATAACCACAGTTGGTGGAAATTAATTAACCTGTCAACTTGTGTCAACTTCCTTTTGATCTCATTTTATACTCTTTCCATAAGAAAAATTTTTTTCTTTACAGATATTATAGTTTGAAGATTATTTTAACCTTCAGCTTTTCAATTTTTTTTTATTTAAAAAAAATTTTTTTTTGGCATCACTGCCCACTGGTGGTCGTGGGAGCTACCCAGCCTTGCTCCCGGAGAGCTGGTGCTGGATTTGAACCATCAAGCCAACGGGCCGCAGTCCTGCACTCAACCACTTATAATTTTTTTTTATTTTTTTCTTACCTAAAGTTCCTGTTAGAAAGTAGCTACAAACAATAGATTGCAGCTTTCTTCGGCTTTCATAAGAATGAGATGGTAGATACTTTTGCTTTAGGCAAAAATGGAGCTTTTTTTTGTTGGGGAAATACATACTGGTATGTAGATTTTAGCTTGTGATAAAACAATGAGATCATTCATGTGTTTAATATATTTAAATAAATTACTTTTGAATCTCTGCTATCGAGATAAGTGGTCAAATGGACATCGATGTGGTGGACAAGAAGTAAAGGAATATACCTTTTACTTTTTGAGGCAATGAAAGGAAAGAAGTTGTAGATGAATTAGAAAATTAATGTGATGTAATGCAACTTGCATTGCACAGCTGTTCTGCTCCTTGTAGCTAAGTGTTGACGCTACTTTAAGAAATCAATTCAGGAGAAGTTGTTGAATTGGGTCTGTTCCCTAAATGAGAAAGACAGTGTAGAAAGATCTCTTTCCAAAATGAGTAGCAGCCAAGTAAACACTGAGATAGAGATCCGAGAGATAAAGGTACTTTTGTTTGGGGGAGTTTACGTAAGAATCTGAGATGATTGGGCGGAGCCCCGGTGGCGCAGTGGTGGAGTGCGGGGCTGCGGCCCACAGGGTTGGCGGTTCAAATCCAGCAGCAGCTTTCCAGGAGCAAAGCTGGGCCTCCCACTCCCACCAGGGCAGTGATGCCACAAAAAGAAGAAGAAGAAGAAGAAGTAGAAGAAGAAGAATATGAGATTATTGAACTAATCTTCATTTTATAGTTTTGTAAGCAGTATATTTCTGTACTAAACTAGCAGGGAATGTAAGGCAATCATCTTTCTATTCATCCATGTTAAAAAAATAATAGCTATCTCTTTAATTTGCTAGAAACATTCAACCAAATGATTTGCGAATTATTGTCAGATACAGATTCGGTTAACATTACTTACAATCCTTCTATGTATCTGTCATTGTACAAAGTGCTTTTATATATATTCACTTAAACTCTCAGTAACTTTCACAAGCACCATCATTTACTTATTAGAGTTAAAACTTCTAGAAATTAAGTAAATTAAATGTGATTATATTAGTAAATAATGGCCTTAAAATGTGATTGAAAGCCCTGGACCTCTGAGCACAGTCTTCTGGTTGTGCTGCCACATTGGACATTCATAAATTTTTAAAGTAAGACAATATTTGTTCTTGCTTCGGAACATTTATTTAGCTTTTGTTTGACTAGTACATAGGATAGAGATAGTTGTTAATTGATTTTAAATCATTTAAGTAAAAAGCTCTTAGAATTATCTTTTCTGTCTAATCACGTAATAATACCAATGATAATTTTTTAATCTATATTGTGTCAGCTTATCTTTCAATTTTATTTCTATTGTGGCAATTATATATTGGGATTTTGTAACATTTTAGAATAATTCTTTTTTTTCCAGCTTGCTGCAATAAAACTTGGTCGTTATGGCGAAGACCTTCTCTTCTATCTTTATTACATGAATGGAGGCGATGTGTTACAACTTTTAGCTGCAGTAGAGCTGTATGTTCAAAGTATCTTACTTTTGTATTATGATAGACATTGACTATTATGAAAATATATTATTAATGATTATTGTATTCCCCCCCCCCCCCGGTGGAAATATTTCTTCACTAAGAAGTTAGTTTATATTAACACTTAGTTAAAAAAAAAATCTAGATAGAAATTCTTTTACCTTGGGGTGACAATCATGCTATACATAAAATCATATTGCAAACATAACCTGAAAGTTTGTAACGTGGTAAAATCAACTTGACTCATGGATTTGGTGAAATTAATTTTTCTAATTACCTGAAGTATGAAATCAAAGTTCTTGGCAATAGTAGGTTTTACTCCTTGTGAAATAATATAAGTTAATGACAGTGAATTTCATCATATAGTAAACATATACTGAGAATTATTAGACAATTTTGTTATGTGATTTGAAGTTTGATAAAATCCAGTACATAGTCCTGATATGGAAGTTAATATATAGATGTGCATTACTTAGTATTTCTGTTTTCACATGATACTCTGCAGATAAAAGTTTTGGGTGTTTTTAATCATTTTAATCGGGGGCTTGGGCTGAGCCCCGGTGGCATAGTGGTTGTGCGCGGGACTGCGGCCCACTGGGACGGAGGCTCAATTCCAGCAATGGGGCTGGGCCTCCTACTCCCACCACCGGAGAGCAGTGATGCCCAACCCCCCCCCCCCCCCCCCCAAAAAAAAAAAAAGGTAGACAAATCGGGGGCTTGTACAACTCTTAGCACAATCCATGCATATATCCATTGTGTTAAGCACATTTGTTGCCCTCATCATTCTCAAAACACCTGCTTTCTACTTGAGCCCTTGGTATTAACTCCTCAGTTCCCCCCCCTCATGAACCCTTGATAATTTATAAATTATTATTATTTTGTCATGTCTTATACTGTACGACATCTCCCTTCACTCACTTTTCTGTTGTCCATCGCCCAGGGAGGTAATTATATGTAGATGCTTGTAATCAGTTTCCCTTTCTGCCTTCCCTTCCCTCCACTCTCCCAGTTTCACCACTCTTACCACTGGTCCTGAAGGGTTCATCTGTCCTGTTTTCCCTGTGTTTCCCATTCCTATCTGTACCAGTGTATAGAGGATGAAAGTTTTGTATCACATTTGTCATATGTTCAGTTGGTAGTATAGTTACCATGCTCAGTGTATAGTGAATTATTACCAAACACTTTTCATCTTATGATTGGGAGACTGTTTTTCTTATTAGTATTTTATCACGTCCTTTCTATATGCACCTTGAATGCAGTACTTAAAAATATAAAAGTTATTGTTTTGATAACGACTTAATTTTTATTTGCCATATATACTCGAGTATAAGTTGACCCAAATACCAGCCAAGACACCTGCTTTTGCCACAAAACTGCATTAAAAATGTGCTAAAAAGCTTGGCTTATACATGAGTATATATGGTATCTTTAAAATGTGTTTTCATTTCATTTTGGAAAGCAATGAAATGTTAGCAATCTTTTAGTGACAGGAAGGTGTTTAAATGGAGCTTTGCTGTTCTTTCAGTATTGTATATGTGTCTGTCTGTGTAGCACATTCAGCTTCTAAGAAATATTCTCTTGTGGTTAACCCCAGGTTGCATATAATGAAATTCTTAGTTGCTTCATGATGAATTCTATTGGGTAGCCTTTTACCTTTTGACAACTTAGGGTCAACAAGACTAGAAGATGGGAAAGAAAAGAAATAACATTATGTTTTTTTCATCATTGATCTTCGATTTCCAGCATAGTTGAAAATTAATTTCTGTAGTTATTTCAAATAAACTTTGGTTTTTTTGTTTGCTAAATATAAATATTTAAGTCTAAGAAGTCAGGATTAAGAAATTTCTATATTTATGTATACTATAATGTCCAAAAAAAGATTAGAAATCATAGGAAATATTTTGGTAGAAGCCACAGGGGGGAAAAAAACTTAATTGCATTTTTCTTTTAAAAATTAAAGTTTTAACCGTGATTGGAGATACCACAAAGAAGAACGAGTATGGATTACCAGGGCACCAGGCATGGAGCCAACCATGAAAACCAATACATATGAGAGGGGAACATATTACTTCTTTGACTGTCTTAACTGGAGGAAAGTAGCTAAGGTATAGTTTTTTCTTTGTGCAAATGTGTAAATGTATAAACCCAAACTTTTTTTTAAAAACAGGCTTCCCTTTTATCTCTCTCTCATTACACCCCCTTTTAATTATGTGCCAGATGTTCACTAGCTCTTTTGTCTCACCTCCAGACTTCATTTAACTCTAGGAAGGTTTCCAGAATAGTTTATTTTCACCAGGAGTTATGAAAACTACTGAACTTAACAAGTAAAGAGATTTTGTAATTTTGCATAAATCTTGATTGGCAACATTTGAAATATTTTTGTGTGTACTGAAGTGTAAAATAAAGATGCCTTCTTAAAATCCCAGTCATGTATTCTTATGTTATTGTTACTTTTTATTAAGCAAGTATGAGAGTTTTCAGAAATTAGCATAAAAAGAGATAGACTTGTTTTACATTTTGCAATTTACTAATTCTAGGATGGTAGAAGCCTAATTTTTCATTTGGGAACTATTTAAAGAAAGGAAACTGCATGAATGAGCTATGAATGTTCCTATGGCTAGTTTACAGATATTGGAGAGAAATGAACTGTGAGGAAATACTGGGTTTGCGTTATTATTACATGTTTTCTTTATAAAAACCCAGGGAAAGTGTTCTTGCTGTCTTGTATGCAAAATTTTCATTAGTGCCTGCGCATATATTACATTTGTGTTCAGTACTTTGTATATTTAGTTACCTAATACGGTAGTGGTTAGTCATTGGGCTGCAAAGCACAAAGCCAGCAGATTAAATCCACCAACTGGTCCGTGGGAGAAAGAGGCGAGACTTTCTCTTCCCATAAACTGTCTCTCTTGGAAACACAAAGGCTCAGTTCTGTCCCGGTCTGATGGCAGTAAAGAGGGAGTGAATGAGGGAGGGAGGCAGTTGGGGGTAGTAAGTGAGAATGTGAGTGTATGAGTGCAGGTCAAAGGGAGAAAGACAAAGCTTGTTACTCCTGCAAAGAGTTAGTGTCTGAAACCCATGGGGGCAGTTCTACCCAGTGACGACTCCAGAGGGTTGCTCTGCTCAGAATCGACTCCATGGCCGTGCGGGTGGTTTCTGGAGCAGAGACTATAGAGGCCCCGGTGGTGCAAAGGATTAAGCATTAGGCTTCTAACCCTTACTGGTGATTTGAGCCCATTATCCACCCTTCAGGAGAAAAATAAGGTTGTCTACTTTTGTAAAGATTTAGAGTCTTCAGAACCCTATGGAGTAATTCTGCTAGGCCCATAAGGTCGTGATGAGTCAGAATCAGTGCAAAGGCAGTGAGTTTCATTTTATTTTGGTTTTAAAATTTTGTAAAGAATATACTCCATGTATCTTATTTCACAGCTCCAGAATTTCCCCGAATTAATTTTCTACAGGTGATTTTTTTTTTAGGGATTTTTGTAAATAATAATAATAACAACACCTGGATTTCATGTTTAATGATGTTTTTCTTCTTAATATTAAAGGCAAAGTATCATCTAGTCATTGACCATACCTTTGACACATTTACAATCAGGATACTGAAAACTCAGTGTACTTTTGTGTCATGAAACATTGCCACAAGAAAAACTGAAGATATTTCTGTGATATTCTTAATCTGGACTACTAGATTTTGTCCTTAGACTAGGGAGTGAACATTCAGGAAAATAAATAGCTATTATGTTGCTGCTCTGTTCTGCTAATGAAGCCAAGATGGAACTGTTTATCGGAGTCCTGAACTCAAAGCTCAGACTCTAAAGCACCATTTGTCTCCATTATCCAGGGATTATTTCTGTGTGACTGTTTTTCTTCTTAATTTTTCTTCTTTTTAAATGTACTTGCTTATGAGCCAATTAGTGTATAATCCATATGATGAATATTTCTTGTTTTGCAGTTCCTAATAAATTCTCTACTTTTATATCATTATGCAGACTTTATCGTCCATGATTTTTACGATTTTGATAAACTTCCACCCAGGTTTTGAGAAATTATATCTTAAAATTATTTGATGCTAACAATTCTTCTAGAATGTAGATTCATTTAACGAAGATCTATCGTGTTTGACTATTATGGTAACATGTAAGTCTATGTTGTAAGCTATTTAAAGACAAATAGGAATAAGTAGTTTAGTTTATTATCACATAGATTATGTGCCGCATAACATCCATGTGGGTAATATTTGACCCACATACATATCTGTGGTCCCAAGCCTATTAAATCAGAAATACGACAGTGGTTCATAATAACAAATAGGTGGTGCTTTTGCAGTACACGTGAAAACACTGTTATCATACTAGGAAAAACATTGAGTGACATTATATACAGACCATACTTGGCTTCTAAGAGTCCTCTACAAATGTGATTTAAAAGACTGACTTTGGAAATGGAACTTGTTTGTAATCCAAAAACTATCTGTTTGGTGTTTGCATGAAGTTCAAATCATACAATATTCCTATTTCACAGAATATATAATGGACCTTAAGGAACTTCTGACAGTTTTTGGAGATTTTTTCCCCAGGAAATATGGAAGGCTAGATGTTTAACAAAGTTCGGTAAATATTATAGATGACAGTTTTCTTTGTTCTATTTAAACAGAAGACAGTATTAAATGCCCATTAGCTATTTATTACTGATAACGTCCCAAGATTTTGTATAAAAGGGATTTTTTTTTTTTTGGTTTTTGGGGCATCACTGCTCTCTGGTGGTGGGAGTAGGAGGCCCAGCCCCACTGCTGGAATTGAACCTCCGTCCCAGTGGGCTGCAGTCCTGCGCACAACCACTACGCCACCGGGGGTCAGCCCTTAAAAGGGAAATTTTATGGAAAATTTTAAAATCCAGAAAAAAACAAAATTAAGACAAGCCCCAAACCAACCCCATTACTGTTCAGTTGATTCCTGCCCATAACAACTGTAAGGGACAGTAGAACTGGCGCAGAGGCCACCAAGTCTGTAATCTTTATGGAATCAGCTGGCCGCAGCTTTCTTCTGTTAGGATTCTCGAGAGCTTAACCTCCATCCTGTTGGTTAGAAGTCAAGCACTTGGGCCCACTGCACTACCAGGGCTGCTTCTGAAGCACAAAGGGTTAGCTCATTCTGTAATAACACTTTTAGGTGCAGTCATTCTCATCAAGAACATGTACTGTGGCTGGGGGGGGAGGTGTGAGGGGTATAAAAAAAGCCCATAACATTACTATGTGCTATGTTTAAGTTAATTTAACATTTTTAATGAAAGTGAGAATATCTTGGCTTTGATAAATCTGTCTTAACCTTTTTAGTTAAATAGAAATAACAATTTACACGAACTATAAATAGTATATGAGGCATTGTATACAACCTGTTTTTAAAGAACTATAGTGGAATAGAAGATTGTAGCATCAGATTTTAACTCTGTCCACGTTTTGATATGGGCAATTAGATTGTTGTATTTAATTTGATTATGTAAGCACATGCATACTGAGTGCAGTGCCTAGCATATATTAGGCACTCGGTATGTGCAAGTAGTTGCAGCAGTTGACTGCTCTTGTTTTCATGCTATTACATCTTTACTATTCTCCCAAAGATGGACGTTTTGAATTGGTTGTTGCTAGGTTGATGACTTTCAAACTTGAGTTTATGTCAGAAATATATACAGGATTTATTAGTATGCAGATTTTGGCCATACCGCCACTCTTTCTGATTTAGTCAGGCTAGGGGTTGGGAGCCTAAGAATTTGCCTTAAGTTTCCAGATAATCCCACTGATGATGCAGGTTTGGTTTTGGAGGGATTCTTTTATGATGCCTGTAGCAGAGAAAAAAAAAATTCATTGGAAAGGAAAAGACTGTTAGTAAATGACTGCAATATTCTTCATATAAGTTAAGTAATATTGGAATTTTATTTGGGGGGTGGATGGTTGAGTATTATTATAATTATTCCAAGTCTACATATGCGAAAAGAAATGGTGTTGGCAGTAGAAACCGGTGTAATTTACTTAAGTTTTAATTGGACATATCCATCTTTATATGAGAAAACCAATTTTCTAATATAAGTCCTTTTACAGAGTTAAATTTCAACAAATAACCTAAATATTAATATAGAAAATTTCACTGATGCATGGAAATAATTCTCCAGTCAGGTAAATGCCATTTGAAAGAAAAGTTATTACCATCTATTTTTAATTCATATTTTTCCCTATCCTAAACTTTTGAACTCTTGTCTTGACCTTTACCTTTAAAAATTTTAGCTGTGAAATTTAAGAATACATGCCTTAAGGAATAGCTTAAAAGTGTTAAGAAATATCCCTTGACATAACAATTTGTTTCCCTACCTATACTGACCTAAAAACAAAACAAAATGAAATCCACTACTGTTGAGTCATTTCTGTCTCAGAGAACTTAAGGCTAGCTGGCAAGATAGTGAACTAGGAGGACATATCAATTACATAGACCTATATCAAATACATGAGTGATCCGGTGACACAGATACAGATGCTAATACTGAAAACCTGAGCTTTGGAGAATAGAGAAGTGTGGATCTTTAGGAGAAAAAACAACAAAAGTAGTGAGGTGATTGATGTAAGGTCACCTAGTGTGACCTTGCAGGCAGCATTCCTCCACACAATGGCATGGCAGATGAGTCACTGGTGAAGAGAAATGTAGAATTGTCTTGGTTTCCCTCACCCCCTGGTGACCAGATATAAGGCGGCAGGCCACCCAGGGCAGCCCCTTCTCTGTCAGAGCCTTTCCTGATTGACCAGGTGACAGGTAAGATAACCCCTACACAACTGGAGGCACTTAAATCCCTCACTCATCTGACCCTTGATGCTTGAAGTGCTGGTTCCCTTGTCCCACCTCCAGGGAGCTCTTTGTGTAAGAAATCACCCTGTCCCCGCTTCCTTATGTGTCAGAAAGAATTCCTTCCAGAAATAAGCATCCTGACCTCAATCATCACCTGAGCTGCCAGGAACTACTTCCAGATCAAGAATCCTGGCCACAGACAACATTGTAAGCCTGCAGGAATTCCATCTAGGACTGATAGCCCATTAGGAGCTCCTTAGTTAATAGAAGGTGCTGACCCATACTGAGTCCCCTTGCTGTCCTTAGTTTTTACCTTTCTCTCATTTGTTTTTTCTTAGATTTCCATTTTATTTCGTTTCTTTTATTCCTTTTCTTTACTAGTCTTACCCCTTTTTAGTTTTATTTTTCCCCCTCTTATTTTTTCTCATCATCTGGCTACTGTACTTGTGTTTTTATTTTTTTTTCTTTTTTCCCCTCCCTTGTCTTACCTGTCAAGAGTCATGTCCACATGACACAACCACATCCACATCTGCCAAACATAATGGGCAAGGGCTACTTAGCCCACTCCTGTGTCCCCTGCTATAGATGAATAGGTGAAAACATCAGCCAAACTAGCCTTTAAGTATGCGATACAAATAGGGAACTGCACATACACACCCCTTATCCTCTCTCTTCCACTTGCCGTTAACAAATCATCAAACACAAATGTAACCATAATGTCACAGAGTAAACAAACCAGTACACACAAAGAAATGACACATTGGTCCAAAGACGTGATCAATATACAGAAACAGAGGACTTTTCTAAGGAAGACAATGCATTGGGATTAACGGGATTAACCTGATAAGAAATGCTATTTAGACTCCATCCATGAATTGAGAAAGAGCAACAAGGAAAACTAACGCACAGCAATCTATAGGACAGTCGATGGCCAAAGGGTCTTGCCAAGGCTATGATCACAGAAACCAACAGCTACATCCAGCTTTATTGTGGATTTAAATGACCTTTTGGTTAGCACCTGAACACCCTAGCCACTGCTCCCTGTTGCACTGACACTGCACAGCAAAATGAAACATAAGCCTAATTGTTGCTTTTTATTTGGCATAAGGAATCAAGGTAGTGCAGAGGGCTAAGCATTGGTGGACAAATCTTGGGGATATTGGTTCAAAGGCACTGGCCACTGCACTTCAGAGGGAGGTGTTTGCTGCCTAAAGATTTATAACCTCGAAAATCTTAAGGCACAGTCCTGTGCCAAACCCACAGTTAACAAGTAGATTCGGACTTAGAACAGCCTTTATAAGGCATAACAGCACTGCCCCTGTGGATTTCTGAAGGTGTAAGTGTTCACAAGAGCAGAAAGCATTGTCTTTCTTCCCTAGAGCTGCAGACATGGTGTTAACGGCCCAACTTGTGTTCCCTTACATCACATTGTTTCTCATATTCTGATAGGATTGCTTTAAGGTGGAATCAGATTCGTGTCAGTGAGAGGATTTTTTAAAATGTGTTGTTATTAAAGATCTCACTTCTGTTATATTAAAATTCAAACTCGTGAACTAAACACATGTAAGTTGTATTCACAAAAAGTTTCACAATGGCTTGTTTTTGAAGATTAATGGTTTCCCAAAAATTGGATTAAGAATTAAAGAAATTTAGGTTCATAATGTATTAAGACGTCCACCGTCTTATGGATCCCGCACTAAATCGGGTGTTTAATGTGTAGCAAGCCTGGTGGTATTATGGTTACTTGTTGGGCTGCACTTCGCATTGTCAACAGTTCAAAATCGACAGCAGCTTGTTGGGAAAAAGACAGGGCTTTCTATTTAAGTTTGCAGACTCAGACACCCACAGGGGTGCAGTAGGAATCAGCACTAGCTTGGTGGCAGTGAGACCTTTTTTAAATCCTTCCTAATATAAATTGTGATAATTTTCTCCATTTTACTGGTACATATTAGTACTGTAAACTCTTAATTGGTAATAGGTACTTTTCAAAAAATAAGTAATTAATACTTCTTGAAACTAGCAAGTCATTAACATATTTGTTAATTAAAAAACACTACTGCAGTATTTCTCTGCTTCATTCAGTGGTAATATTAATGCTTTTGTAATTTCAGAATTTTATGTGATCATTTGAATCATTTATATGTTTTAATTTTGTAATCTGCTGAGAAGGTATAGCCTAGTTTTAATAGAAAAGTCAAAACAAACAAAAAAGAAAAGTCAAGGCTTGAAAAACGAATTTAAAAAATTTAATGAAAAATAAAATCATCTTTTTTGGGGTTTGGGGGGTGGGGTGGGCATCACTGCCCTCAGGTGGTGGGAGTAGGAGGCCCAGCCTTTGCTCTGTGGAGCTGGAATCGAACCTTCATCCCAGTGGACCGCAGTCCTGCGCACAACCACTACGCCATCAGGCCTCAGCCCTGAAAAATAAATTTTTCATTAATAAAAGCATCCTACTTTTGATCATTAAATTAGAAGAAACAGTTATTAACTACATACTAGTTTGGGGCGTGGCAAGAGTGGCAGAGAGCGGAGCATTGCACAGCCAGCCACTTGGGGGATGAGTAGAATCCACTCCGCATCTCTTCCATCACGTTTGTGGTTTTGTCCTGTCCAGTTGATTCCCAATCAGGGTGACCCTCTAGAAAATAGTGTGGCTTCCCTACAGGGTTTTCCAGACTGCAATTTGTACAGAGTGGATTGACATGCCTGTTTTCCCACGGAGTTCACTGGAGCAGTCTTCCCATCAGCATCAGCATCAGCATCAGCGGTTGCTTCACCACTGCCACCAACGACCCTTTAGAAACCCCATTGAGACTGGTCAGCTCTACCACATGGTCCGTCACTATGGGGATAAACTGACTCAGTGGCAAGTAGCGGAAGGACCTAGTACTGGTGCAGTCAAGAAGTGTTGTGGCAAGTTAGGAAAATATCACTGTAGCATGTGAGTGAGTGCGTATGGTATATGTGTGAATATTATGTATGCCTTCATCTAACAAACAGGTAATTGAGAGGTAATTAGCAGTCAAAGTTGGGGAACAAAGAGGAAAAGTACATAGAAGACAGAATTTGATCTAGATAATTTCTGAGTCTGATATACAAGGGTCTGTGATTTTTATATTAAAATATATACTGCTTCAGGAGCCCTGGTGACAGAGTTACCACGAGTTTGACTAAACTACATCATGTTCCATAGGTTTATCTTTTTAATCTGTAGAAAAAAATACATCAAAGTAAATGTCTTTCAAAAATATACATACATTGATCAATATAGTTTAAATTATAAAAATACTTTTATAAATTTAATTTATATAACTCAGGATCGTGGAGTTCCTCATTATTATAAAAAACTTTTAATTCCAGAATGGTGTGTATTTGTATTAACTAAGATGAAAGTTTTCATTTCAGAAGAGTATGTTATATTCTAACTTCGATATTTGACTAGAGACAGGAACAAGAGTCTTTGTGCTCTGGGATAATGATGTGAGAACTTGGCAGACAGCCTGGGGGCTACCCTGTACACAGAGCCGTGACTGCTGGTCATTCTGATGTAGGCAGAGTTTTCCTCTAATACCATGTCACTCTGTCTACCCTATTTATAAAGTTATCTTAGCTCACCTTCGGTATAAATGTTTATTGTCAGGAGACTGAATATTTTCAACATGATTTCTGGATAGGATTAAAAAGACAAAAAAACTCAAGATTCAGTGTTATCAAATGGATTCTGACTCACAGCAACCCTGTGCGGTGCAAAGTAGCAGTGCCTCTGGGTTCTGAGGCTATGAATTCTCCCAGGAGCAGAAAGCCCATCTCCCTTCTGCAGAGCTGCAGGTGGTTCCAACTGCGGACTCCTCAGCAAGCAACCTAATGCTAACCCATTTTACCACCAGGGATCCTAAATTATATTTGGATCTTGACAAATGTATTGTAAATGATAAACTGTAAAAGATACAAGCTTCAGGGGTTTGGGTTCCAATTTTAGGCCTACCACTTAAAGTGTAAGTGGAGCAAATTTTTTTTGAGCCTGATTTTCCTCAGGTACAAATTGGCTCATGATATCTACTTTACCGTGTTCTTGTACAAAGAGAATAAGATTACCTGTGTCTTCAGTTGTATCATGTAGTCAAACAAGTCTCAACTGCCATCGAGTCAGTGCAGACTCACGGTGACCCCCTGTGGGTTTCCCGAGACTAACTGTTAGAGAAGTGGAAACTCCCGTGTTTCTGCTGAGGAGCTGCTGGGGGTTTCAAACTGCCGACCCTGTGGATGGCAGTCAAACACATACCCAGTGCACCGCTAGGGCTCCCTTAGGTGACTGTCAGTAGGTTGTATTTACTGTTTCTATCATTGTTAATGTAAGAGCCTTAAATTTTGAGTATTTGATTCTGACCTATCATTTTTTCTTTTCATTTAATAATATTCATATAATGGATCTCTATTATGGAGTTAATTTGAAACCAGATAGGTAAGGGAAAGTATATTAACCCATGGTGCTAGAATTACTCAGTGGCTTAATTTTTTATTTATTTTATTTATTTTTATTTTTTTTTCCAGTGGCTTAATTTATAGTGTTGTGTGCCCCACTCCCAGTGACACAATCACTGGCTCGCGCACCGCCATGGAGTCATTTCTTAACTCACAGCTTCCCTAGAGGACAGGCGAGAACTGCCCCTGCGGTTTCCCAGATTCAACTCCTCTCAAGCAGAAAGCCTTAGAGAATGAAGCTGTTGCGTAGAGTTTTCTAGGCGGTAGCCTCCACAGGAGCTGTTCTCCAGGTCTCTTCTCGTGCAGACAGAGTTCAGACTGTCTCCTTTCACTTGGCAGCTAAACACCATTGCTCCACCAGGGAACCCTAAATACCTGTTAAGGTTCTTCGTTCCGTCGCTGGGATTCTACAGAGATACTTTATACTAATTACATTCTGATTATAGAAGGAATTCATTTAGAATTTCTTGCAAATGATTTAGTATATAGTTAAATGTTGCTCTTGTATTCTTGATCGTGGAGAAAATATTTTTAAATTGCCTTACTATTCTTACCTATTAAAATTCATGAAGTTAGACATATTTTAAAACTTTTAAAACCAGCCAGCGATACCATGAGTATTAATAATGAGTTATCTGCAGAAGCCACTATTTTCTTTTGGGGGACAATTGTATTATAAGTCAGTCTTTTGCATTTGCGAAGTACTGAGTCTGAAGATGTGCCAGTTTTGCATTCATTGTTTCCCCAGTTTTTAATGGCTTTAGAATGACTTAACATATTTTTGTTTTACTTTGGTTTGGTTATGGGGGGGGTTATTATTGTTTGTAAATGGGCTGATGTAAAGTAAATGGGAAGTGTTATTTGACTCCAGTTTTAATGGACAAGAAGTTTTACACTTCACTGGTGCAGGCCTCACAATTCTTATTAGAAATCCGTGTACTGCTCCCACTTCACAGCTGTTTTTAAACAAAGAAATACATTGAATTTCAGTGTCTTAAAATAACTTCAAAAAATTGAAAAAATAACTATTCATAGTCTCTAGCTATTTAAACAGAAAATATTTTTTTTTTCACTTTATAATTCACACCTCTAGTGTATTTCTTTAAACTGTATTTTACTCAGAGGGGAAAAAGAAGTGGTATCATCTGGGTCTTTTTATAGGTATTTTATTTGTTCATGTAGCAGAAAATATTTTGACCGAAAAAAAAAAGAGAGATCAAAGGAAGAAAATGAAATCACTTAAATTCTCATTTATTTTTGTAGGAGTTCCATCTGGAATATGACAAATTAGAAGAACGGCCTCATCTGCCATCCACCTTCAACTACAACCCTGCTCAGCAAGCCTTCTAAAAAAGACTTCCCTTTTTGCAGGGTATGGCTGTCTCAGCACAATACTCAACATAACTGCAGAACTGATGTGGCTCAGGCACCCTGGTTTTAATTCCTTGAGGATCTGGCAATTGGCTTTTGCAAAGGGTCACCATTTGAGGTCCTGCCTTACTAATTATGTGCTGCCCAACATCTAAATTTGTAATTTGTTTTTCTCTAGTTCAAGCAGGGTCTGAATTTTTTTTTTTCATTTATTTTCTTTTGCCAGCAGACAGACTTGGTCTTTAAAGACATGCGAGTACACTGACAGAGGTTTACCAGTTAGTTTCTAAAATGTAAAACACAAAAACCCACAAAAGACTCAACAGAATTAGACCACAAAATTTTCATTGTTCATTGTAGCACTATTGGTAATAAAATAACAAATGTTTGTGCATTTTTATGTGAAGATCCTTCTCGTATTTCATTTGGAAAGATGAGCAAGGTCTGCTTCCTTCATTTTACTTCCCCTTCTGGTTTTGAAAGGCAGTTTCGCCAAGCTTAATGCAGAGTATCTGACTGTTTAGAAGAAAGATATTGCCACAATCTCTGGATGGTTTCCGGGGTTGTGTTATTACTGAGCTTCATCTTTCCAGAATGAGCAAAACACTGTCCAGTCTTTGTTACGATTTTGTAATAAATGTGTACATTTTTTTTAAATTTTTGGACATCACATGAATAAAGGTATGTATGTACGAATGTGTATATATTATATATATGACATCTATTTTGGAAAATGTTTGCCCTGCTGTACCTCATTTTTAGGAGGTGTGCATGGATGCAATATATGAAAAATGGGACATTCTGGAACTGCTGGTCAGGGGACTTTGTCGCCCTGTGTATTAAAGGGCCAGATTTTCAGCAGCCAAGGACATCCATACCCAAGTGAATGTGATGGGACTTAAAGACGGGAACTGAGACAATTCACTCTGGCTGTTTGAACAGCAGCGTTTCATAGGAAGAGAAAAAAAGATCAATCTTGTATTTTCTGACCACATAAAGGCTTCTTCTCTTTGTAATAAAGTAGAAAAGCTCTCCTCACTGCAGTGTTGACTTTGATTTGAAAGTGTGACATCATTTCTTTATCATGAAAAATAGAGGGGGAAAGTTGTACAAATAATCAAACTGAATGGTGATTAAACAATAAAACTATTTATTTATTAACTAACTTTTGCCAGGTAATAGGCTCATAGACCATTTCATTTGTAGGTTAAAAACCATAGAAATTTGAGTGCGGGACTGCGGCCCGCAGGCTTGGCGGTTCAAATCCAGCGGCGGCTCTCAGGAGCAGTGCTGGGTAGCTCCCATGACCACCAGAGGCAGTGATGCCAAACAAACAAAACAAAACAAAAAAACATTGAAATTCTTAGTATTAGCCAAGATCAAAACACAGAAAAACTATTTTATACGCATTCTGGCAGCACTAGAAGTAAAATGCCTGAACACACACACTCTTTAGACCCAATCAGAAATTCTTCGTTTTATGAGAAAACTCTCGATAGACTTTTAGGAACTTTCTTTAAGAGGTAACGCAAAAAGTAAGCCAAAAGAAGGAAGTGGGGTAGAAATTGCATTCAGTTTGCTGTCCTGGAAATTTGAGTTAAGGATTATTTGCCATCTAAAGACACTGAATTTTTAAATACCTTAAGTCTTGAGCTACCAAAGCAGAACTAAGAGAAAGAGCAAAAAACAAAACAAGGTGGGTAAGGGGTAGGTACAGTGAGTTTGATTATTTTAATTTTAATTTTTATTTAAATAAAATTTTTATTTTAACCTGTATTTCTATAGAAAATTGGTTGACTTTAACCAAATCATGTTTAAAAGTAAAACACATATGATGCCACTGTGGTAAAGTTTCAGAAATATAAAATAACTTAAAATTTAACTCTGGTCTGTGAGCACTCAAAACATTAACTTTTCCTGTGTATTTTGAAATATGAAATGCTTACATGAAAGCATCCAGATTTTTTTATCTTTCAGAGTCAAAGCATCTCCTCTGTAGGAAAGATGACTTATGTAATGATACAAAAAAATCTTAGCAGAATACGCTATCATCCTTGTCATAACCCAGGGTAAAATTCTATCATTTCTTTTTAAAAATAAATCAGGCTTACATTTTTCCATAACAATTAACTTTGAAAGATATAACTTTTCCTATAAAACCTTGAGACAGATGGTCGAAAGGAAAAAATAATGAAGAGGAGGTGATCTTTGTTCTTAGGAGGACAGACACATGAAATCTAGATGATAGTCTCAGCATAAGCATGAATGTGTACAGAACTGTATGGGTGACTCAGAAAGACAAGCTAGCCTCTATACCAAGTGGTTTGTCGTCTGGGCTCTTCATTTGTTTTTAGCTGCCATACACAAAGTTTTAAGTGCACTGTGTTCTAGTTTTCAGAGTTCCTTTTGCACTGAGCTGTAAAACCAAAAAAATTCTTGCGTGCAGATCAACTTTTTATAAATTATTAAGGTTGACCTCAACCCCAAGTTTAAAGATTCTGTTCAGAATTTTTACTAGTACTGCATTAAACACTCTAAAATACACTGCTGTTAAGTTTCTTGGTTTATGATTTACAGTTAACATGTACAGATGTTGACCTAAAGTAATTGCATTTTGGATTTTCTCTCAGGTTTAATTCTGTTGATCCCTACCCCTCACCCCCGACCCCATACAATTGGTGGCATGGATGTATGCACCACATTAAATGCATTTTAATACAGGCCATAATTAGCTTTCTGGAAAGAGAAGATATTTAGTTGGCATAGAGATGTTCTGTAAGCTATTTAATCAGAAGTATTAATGCTTTTTGTGATATACTTTCTATGATGAAACTCCATTTTCAGAGATTTTTCATTGCACAGATAGTTTTCCTTTGATATTTAAATCTAAGGATTGAAGGTTTATTTGGATTCCTACAATATATAAACCAACTGCCTTTTCTTTTTCCTAGTGAAATTGGGAGACCATAGGTGCTTGATGGATACTTGTTGATTGGATGGCTTAAATTGATAATTCAGTTTTAAAATAAAATGTACATATTAAATCACTGGGCTATGAAATAGTTACTACATTTTGCTTTAATTTCATTCTCAGAAGAATTTATTGTTATCAAATAAGTTCACAAAATTCCAAATTTGCCCACTTTTTAGCTAATCTCACATTTGAGTCATCCCCCTTTCCTCATAAACGCTAGATCTTAGGTACAGCTATTGCCAATAAAATATGTGGCATCTAAGTATGGTTGCACTATAAATAGGATGCTCTTCATTCATTTAAGTTAGAATAAAATGAATTTTTCATAAAGGTGCTGAAACATGCATGTGTGTAAACAAAGATGATACCAGCGCGGAATGTGGTCTTCAACCATGGGTTTTTTTTTTTGTTTGTTTGTTTTTTAATGTAGTTAAAGAGTCTTGAGTTCCAGTAGGCCGTCTGGAGATTAGAAAACCCATAGTCTCCATGTCTTTATTTTGTTAAAAGCTCGGTTCTAGTGGCACTTCACAAGACAAGATTTTTGCCCCTGGGACTAGTAATTAATTAGATCATTCCATGCATATAGTACAAACCTGGGAGATGAAACCAGCTATTGAAATTCAGAACTGGGATCTAAACTGAGCTCAGTAGTTTGATCTACTGAATTAAACTACCATAGGGAACACTGAATCCAAATAATTGGTTTTGTTCTTTGGTTGCTGAAACTATAAAAAAGAGCAGAGTATAACATGGCTGAAGAGTGAGGCATACATATGTCTGTAAGTCAGTGTGATGTGATTCGGCGCCCAAGTCTTGATGTAATCTTAGCCTACTTAGTGTGTATACGCAAAGATGAGCCGACCCTAATATCAGCCTAATTTTGCCACCAAAAAAGCAGCATTAAAAATGAAGAAAAACTCGGCGTATACAAGAGTAAAGAATGGTAAGTGCTCGGAACGTTAAGAAGCCTTTTGTGTTTGAAATGACTCACCATCCACTTAAAGTACATGTCCAATTTGAGTGCTGCACCCATTGTAAGGGTTACCTGGACTGGGAAAATAAAAGGGCAGAAAGCTATATGTTATGTGCTTTCCAGTTGCCAAGCAGTATACTCATACAGCTTAACATATATACATTCTTGGGCCGCCTCTTCTGAATAGCATTATGAGTTTGATGTTAGTCGACCCCCTTTACAGATTATAATTCTTAAAAGTCAAACAGGAAGTACTAATGACACTAATGAATAAACTTTGGAAACATATCTTCAAATAAATTTAAATCCAAAAGTTTTCAATAAAATATAAAAAAGTTTCAGGAGTGAGTTGCTCTGTAAGGTAAGTCAACCTTGTAGACTTAAATCTAAGAGACTGGGTAATATTCAGTATAAAAGATAAATAATTGAACCGCTTGGCCTTGAATGTTTTTGTAGTTTACCAAAAATTCTAATGGGAATGTGTTAATTGCTATATTTTAAGTGACAGGAGTGGGGTATACCTTGATCTGCTAACCACAGTGTCAGTGGTTAGACTCTGCCAGTTTCTCCAAGGGATGGAGATGAGGATGTCTGCTCCCATAAAGAAAGCTTCCAGGGCTGAGCCCCAGTGGCGTAGTGGTTGTGCGCGGGACTGCGGCCCACTGGGACGGAGGTTCAATACCAGCAGTGGGGCTGGGCCTCCTACTCCCACCACCGGAGAGTAGTGATGCGCCCCCCCCCCCAAAAAAAAAAAAAAGAAAGCTTCCAAAGCAGAAACAGTTCCACTCTGCCCTACAGGACTGCAGTGAATGGGAGCGGGTTTAATTACTAATACTTATTAAGGCACACTACTATTGTATGTGCCACTAAATCAGGAAAAGGAGCCCCAGGAAAAGGAGCCCAGGTAGTAATTTTGGCCTGTGATTCACAGGTCAATTGTTTGAAGCCATCAGGTTCTCCTTAAGAGAAATAAGGGGCTTTACTCCCATAAGGATTTAAGTCTTGGGGCTGAGCCCCGGTGGCGTAGTGGTTGAGTGCAGGACTGCGGCCCACTGGCTTGACGGTTCAAATCCAGCTGCAGCAAGTCTGGGTAGCTCCCATAACCACCAGAGGACCAGTGATGCCCCCCCCCCAAAAAGTTAAGTCTTGGAAACCCACAGAGGTAGTTCTACCCTGTCCCACAGTGTTGAGTCAGCAGTGAGTTTGGGTTTTTTTATTTATGGATGGAAAAAATCCAAACAATGAGAAAACATCCCTTATAAAAGCATTCACATGCTAAAGATATTTAGGAGAAAGTTAAGTCTTAAAATTTAGGAGATATACTTGGAAAGCAGAAAACTAAGCAGTCACTGAAAACAACATATATATATATATATAGCATATTTTAAAGATAAAATCCCCTTCAAATATTGGACAGACTTAAATTAGAGGGCACATTTCATACCAGCATGTGTAAATTAGGTGAACAGATTATGGCTCTATATTCTTGTGCCATTCCAAAGTATTAGCTGTTCATAAGTTGAACTTAAAAATGCTCAAGCAAAAACAAGACTCAGAATTGTTCAAAGGTTGCCTTTTTCAGTGAAAATGATGGATGTCGTGACCTTCAGTCCTATCTTCACTTCTTTAAGAGGTTGATAGCTTTTCTTGATCTGAAGTTGATGTTACCAAGAACTAGAAAATAACATACTAAAAGCACTGAACCAGTCGAAGGGGTGCTGTCTGTGGATCTGAGTCCAGTTTAAAGAGCTGCTTAAGCTTTTGAAAAAGATGTTAAATAACTAGAAAGGCTGACTTAGGCAACTTTATTCAGCTTTTTAATATTTGCAGCAGAAATTGTATATTTGCAATTTATTTTGGTATTTACTTTTTTTGGGTTTTTTTTGGGGGGGCATCACTGCCCTCTGGTGGTTGTGGGAGCTACCCAGCCTTGCTCTTGAAGAGCTGCCACTGGATTTGAACCACCAAGCCCGTGGGCCACAGTCCCACACTCAACCACTACTACTACACTGGGGCTCAGCCCGGTATTTACTTTTTAACTTCCCAAGAAAGTAACACAGTTTTTAGTGTTTAGCCTGAAATTACATGCTGAACCTGTGTCATCTCCTGTTTTCTGTGATAGTCATAATCACAGACTTTAAATTATGGAACAGTCCAATTTCGTAAGAAGAAGTTCAATCTTTAAGTTTGATGTATAAGATATCTGTAGAGACTCCAAAGTCAGAATTACTCTCTAGTTGGGTAATTCTGACTTCATGTTAGTAAGAGTTCTCTGGAGAGCATGTTCTAAACCACGATAGCCATTCTGGTTTCCAAATATGTGTACAGGCATGGCAATACTATTTCAACAAATACAACAAGTTGGCATAAAACCTCAATTTCCAAGGCTTGATAGGAATCTCGCACCGCACAAATATGTTCTGGCATCTCAGATCAGGTGAAATAAAGCTGGCTTTATGACAGATGTCCTTTAAACTGCAACAGTTGAAGGTACTAGCTGAGGACAATTTTTCACTATGACTAAGAGTCTGTATTTAATTGGAATAAGCATTTCCCAAAACAATGTTTTAGTTCTGTTCATTTGGTTTTGGCCTCAGTGACATATTGATATCATAATCTTTAAACCTAAATGTCATTTTTTTCTAGGCTGATCTAGTATGTACACAATTTTGATAATAGCCTGCATACGTTCTTTATTTTGGGGGAGAAATTTGTCAAATTAAGGGTATTATTATCTTCAGAGAAGTCCTGCCTGTGGTGCTACAGAAGGTGGTTTATCCAACTTCTAATCCAAAGGACCACCTTTGGAACTTAAAGTTCTTCAGATCTGGTTATCTACTTTTGAAAGTTCAAAGTGCTAAAAAAAGAAAAAAATCACAGGAAGTTCTACTCAACAGTGATTATGTCCAGAAATGATGGATTCTGATCGGATTTTTACCAAAATCAAACATGTAGATACCCCTTTATAATGAAAGCCTTTTGAACATTGACCATTCTTCAAAATTATATAGATGGGAAAAAATTGCATGTTGTAATGGTAAAAATAGTATCATCTTCTTGTGTTTAAAAATAAGGATTTGGGGCAGCCAGAATGTTTTCAAGCTACCTTTAAATCTGTAGCATACTGAACATTTATTTTTGTAGTTTTAATTACCATATGTAACAGTTGCACAAAACCGAGTTTTCTTAAAATTTGAGTTAAGTATTTCCCTTCAAGAGAAATTGAAATAGATTTGATTAATACTTCCATTGAATGATTTTTATTAAATGATTAATACTATTTCTCAGGTATTTATAGCTAGTTCCTCAAGTTATGTTCACTTATTTTGTGAAAACTGTACTTAAGCTTTTTTTTTTTTTTGGGACATCACTGCTCTCTGGTGGTGGGAGTAGGAGGTCCAGCCCCACTGCTGGAATTGAACCTCCGTCCCAGTGGGCCACAGTCCCGCGCACAACCACTACGCCACCGGGGCTCAGCCTTACTTAAGCTTTTAAAGTACAAACCTTTTTGTTATTGTATGAATTTTCAATGTGCTTTACAAGATTTCATGTGAATCTAAAAATTCTGTTTAGGATCCAAATTCTTTATAATGAATAACCCAAGTAATTTCCCCCGGCTGCCTTTCCATTTGTAATGACATTGCTAATGATGAACAAAATCCATCATCCTTGGAATACTTCCAACTTGTATAGCATGAAATAGAAAGGTAGCAACTTACATTTCAGGAAAGTTTAATAATAGAAAGTCATCCTGTAAAGTTCACTCTATAGTGTCCTTTCCAAACTTTGAATCATCTATTTTTCTAAGCCATGTCAAGAGAATACTGAAGAATCTGTTTAAGAAATGTCCTAAGAGGTTCATGATAACTGCCTGGAGTAATTTTCCCTTGCAGATTATCTTTAGATAACACCCAAGGACACAATTAGGTCCATTTCCTGGATGTTGTCTAGGAAAACTTTTGTATTCATGGAAGAGGTGCCAATTCAAAATATTTTTAAAAGTTAAAAAAATCAAATGGATAGGGTTAAATGTTAATAGGTTTTCCGTTGCACACAAGTACAAGAAAAATGAACTTTTCTGCAATAGCAGGATGACAGACTTTAATTCTGCCTTTAAGACTTTAATTCTGCTATTAAATCCATGTGACAAGACCATCTCATAGAGTTTTCTAGAGGCTGTAATCTATAGGCTAAGAATTGCTAAACAGGTCTTCTCTGAAGCTGAGTGCTTAAGTATTGCACCTGACCATCGTGTTAATTTTGACTCGTAGTGACCCAATATAGGGTTTTCTAAGATTAATCTCTACAGGAATCTCCATCCAGCTTCATTTTTCTTCAGAGCTGCTAGTGTTTAATGCTGACCATGTGATCAGTAGACCACTGTCTAACTCAAATAACCACACCCGGACGCTTTCTTTCTACTCTCTAAAAAGTAAACACTATGATCCTGTTGATTCTGACGCAGTGACCCTGTGAGGCAGGGTAGATCTGTCCTTGTGAGATTCTGATACTGGGTTTACAGGAGAAAAAAACCCATCTTTGGCCCACTGAATGACTGGTGGTTTTGAACTGCTGACCGTGCAGTTACCAGCCAATGTGTAACCCAGTATGCTCCCTGGGCTTCTCATTTTGTCCTAAAGTTATTTGATGAATTATTCTATTAGCACCTAGTTGTTCAGTGTTTGCTTTTACTTTGAATGTAGCTTGAATTTCAAACAAATTGCTTCTCCAAAGGTAAATAATGTCCTTAATCTCCTATGTAAGACAGCACTACTTATACTTCCTGTACCTCTGAAAAGAAACTATTCCCAAAAGCAAGTGTGTTTGAGAGGACACAGAGGAGCAATAGTCACTAACTAACTGCTGTGCCCTTTCAAAGTCAGATTTTACAATGGCGGTCCTACAAGCTTCACTGCAGCCCAAGGTTACAGCATGATGATGACCGATAACCGGGTGCCAGGCTCCAGACCAGGCTTTGGTTCTGTTGTACATGGGGTTGCTGTGACTCGACACCTTAACAACAGACAAATCTCTTTTAAGTCCTAATTTTAGAACTCCCTACACATTTTTATCCAGTCTTGGAATTTCTTAGAGCTTACATAGCTTTCCTCTTAAAAGAAAGAAGGGAGCTGAGTCCCAGTGGCGTAGCGGTTGAGTGCGGGATTGCGGCCCACTGGGTTGGCAGTTCAAATCCAGCATTAGCTCTCCAGGAGCAAGACTGGGCCTCCCACTCCCACAGAGGGCAGTGATGCCGCCCCCCCCCCCAAAAAAAGAAGGGATCTTATAATCTCTTTTTTTACTTAGCATGTGCAGCTTTGGGAAAGTTACTTGAGATTTTCCTTTTTGTCTTATAGGGAAAAAAGATAGGCATTTGCAAATAATCTAGTTTATGATGAGGTACTTCATAAATCAAGTATACTGAAAGGCAAGCACTCCCCGCTAATCATTGTCTTGATTAAACGCTCCATATTCGGTTTTAAGACTTGACTAGTTGGTGTAGATAGGAATCACTTCGTTTTCTTGTTTAAAGAACACAGCAAAATTAAAATCATCTTGGAATTATAACACTAGATATGTCTTCTAGTCCAACATTACCATAAGTAAAAAAAAAAAAAATTTTAGCGCAACAGTTCCATATAAAAATAATTGACTTAATGCTAGATCCAAGATTTCTTCACCTTTTGCTTTCCAATGCCAAAGCTGATTTTCTGCTTACTAAATTGTGCATTGTGTGTGCAAGTGTGATTGAATTTCCAATTAACAAAGATTAAATTAACACTTGGTAAGAATTTAGGAACTCTAGTCGGTACATAGACTCATTATACTTAAAAAAATTAGTCATTATTCAAACATTTCAGGAGGCAGCATCTGATGAAGAATCAGTGATATTGAAAGAAGTCCAAGGTGCATTGAACGTGTTGGTGAAAAATAAGGCTCATGGAATTGATGAAATACCAACAGATGTTTCACAAACAGGTGCAACTCTGGAGGGGCTTGTTCATCTATACCAAGAAATGTGGAAATGGATACCTGGCCAGCCAACTGGAAAAGCTGCACATGAGGGGTTACCCCAAAATAAGCAGAATTGTTCTGGGCTTTTCAATTGGCTCCATATTCTAATAGAGCAGAGCTTTCATAGTATGCATTTTCCCCGCTAGGAGAGCACCCAACAACTCACTCTGATGGACCCAGTGGTGTCGCCTGGGAATATTCTCTTTGATCACAGTGAATTTTTTTGTGAAAACAGTTTCACTCGAACCTCATTTCTGTGTGTGGGATAGCCAATTTAAGAGAACAGTGTCCAGTTGTGAACTTTTGTTTCCTGCTGTGGAAAAATGCTGCAGATACTGTTGTGATGCTGAACACAGCTTATATGGATAGTGCTATGGGAAAAAACTCAAGTGTACCAGTGATTTTCTTGTTTCACAAGAGGTGAAACGTCAATTGATGACAAACCTTGTTCTGGATGTCTGTCAACCTCCTGAATGGATAAAAATGTCAATTAGCACATTTGGAGTTTGTTCCACCATGTCAGATTGTTACTCAAGTTTTCTATTTATAGAGATTCTGGAAAGATTGTGTAACAGTATGCAACAAAAAGGCTTGATTTGTGGCAGATGGAGGACTGGTTTTGACACCACAACAATGCACCTGCCCCCACAGCCATCTCAGTGTGCCATATCAGTTTTTGGCAAAAAAAAACATCATGCCTCTCTTGCCCCGTGGGGCACCTTACCCACCTGACCTCATTCCAGATGACTTCTTTTGGTTTTCGTGAATGAAGAGGGACATCAAAGGGTAGTGATGTGATGACATAGAAGAGGTGAAGAAAAAACCGAGAGAGGTGCTGTCAGCCATCCAAGCAGAAGAGTTTTAAAATGTTTGCAAGAATGAAACTGCGGATTTGACAAATGTATCACGTGTAGTTGAGAGTACTTTGATGGGGATAGGTTGTTTTGTAAATAATATATAGCTTTTAAAAACATTCTGGGAGGGCTGAGCCCCACTGGTGTAGTGGTTGAGTGCAGGACTGTGGCGCACTAGCTTGGCAGTTCAAATCCAGCAGCAGCTCTCCAGGAGCAAGGCTGGACCTTCCACTCCCACCAGAGGGCAGTGGTGCCTAAAAAAATTAAAAAATTAAAAAAATTTTTAAAAAACATCCTGGGTTTGTGTGTGTGTGTTTGTGTGTGTGTGCGCGCGCGCTCTCATATTCCCATTCCAAAGAAAAGTGATCAAAAGAGAATGTGCAAATCATTGAACAACATCATTAGAATGACATGGAAGTAAAACTTTGTGGAAGATATTCAAAAACGATTGCAGGCAGTATACCAAGAGAACTGCCAGAAATTTTTGTTGGATTTAGAAGAGAACATGACATAAA